>CAIGRP010110816.1:0-11411 GCA_903798385.1 Fraxinus cuspidata
AGAAGGATTAGGAACCAGTCTTTTTTTGGTAAAACAAGACTTGTTCCGAACAAAAACTGGAAACTCTGATTGACTGAATGCTTTGCTTGTCAAAGATTCATCAAATTTTGATTAGTCAACCAGCAGCCTCGTCAAAGGACACGACATGTTATAGCTTATAAATATCCACAAATTCTTGGCATCAAAACAATTCACAAAAACCTTCACAAAACCACAATATCTGCGTTTCCAAACCAAATTACTGTTACCAGTTCCAACAACATGGCAACAAATGGTGAATTGTTTCGTCCTACGTTTCAAGAATTCCCTCAGCCATCAAGGCCTTTACATGCCTATGACACAACTATGGAGTCCAGCAGCACACCCCAAGAATATGGATATTCAGACCAATATTTTGATGCAATTCATGACTTTGAAGAACCGGAACAAGAAAAAGGATACGTGACTGATGATGATTTGCAGCAAATGTTGACAGGTTTTGAGGATGAACTCGACGAAAGAGGCCATGAAATTTTCAAGAAATTGTTTAACAAGTTCAAAAAGGATGTTCCATTTGAAAGACTGTTTAAAGAAACACTACAAGATTTTAGAGGAAGGCACGTTTCAGACATATTCGAAAAATTCCATTCGAAACTGAATTCGGATCCAATGAATGATTCTTCAAGCAGGGACAGAGGTTTGGATGGAGATTTGGATGAATTGAAGCACAAACTTGAGCGATTCAAAGTTAAGACTATAAATATAGGAGGAATTGTGAAGAAGGAGCAAAAGTGATTGAATTCATAAACAATTTGGCTTTGCTCTTCCTTTTCCTTTCTTAAATTGATTTTCTTTTTCATTTTTTGTTGAAAACAAATTATTTGATTCATTTGTAATTCTAGAAAACTTGACTCATTTTTTGCTTGAGCATTCAAGTTTCAAATCAATATTCTTTTGCATGTTTTGGTACAACATTACAGTTTACCATGGCTTTGCTTTTAAGTTAATAACGTGTCACCAAAACAGCATTCGAAACAAAGAGCATAGTGCAAATCTGATTTCAATTCTGACTAGAAAGTCTACATAAAACTGATATTAGAGTACTTATCGTTATTGATTGTGCCCATATTATATAATTTTTATGTCGCGAAATGATAATTTTATACAATATAATTGATCACGCGAATATAAGTATCAATGATCAATCCTGAAAATACAAGTTGGGTGCTTTCTTTGAGAAACACAACTGTTATAAATTATATTTGATCAAAAATAAAATTGTTAAAACCATTGTAAAAGGAACCGAAAGGTTGTGATGTTTACTATTTCATTATTTGATTTTGTTATGTCTATTGTGAAACGAAGATGATACTAGATTAATCTAATATCAATTTGTTGGAAAAAATAAGAAATTATAACCACAATATGAAGTTTGGATCTCAAAAACACATGAATAATGTAATTTGCAGAGTAAATAAGATTTTATTATAATATGGAGAAAGAATACAAATATTTGTGTTTACAATGTTTGCCTAACTTCATTTAAATCATAATGAAGAGTCAACTATACATAGGGAACAAATAGGAATCGTCCAAACCCTTATAATAGAGTTGTAGTTGAAATAGAATGCAACTCGTCAAAATTTGAAAAGGGGGCTTGGGCCGGAAACACCACTGTTCAAGTAGGCGCCTAGCACCAGGTGGGCCCCAAATTCTCTGCTTTTGACATTCGAGTGCCTAGCTAGCCCTAGGCTAGCGAAAATACGGTGAGAAAAGCCTTTGTTCCATAATTTCAACATCTTCAAAACCAACAAGGCTCCAAATATAACTTCAACTATAGATTGCTAAATAAACTTGAATATGATTCCACAATAGCATTTCAAATAGAATTCCTCTTAACGTGCACTTTAATTAGAATTTTCAACAGAGAATTCAGTTCACATCCAAATTCTAACAATGTCCTTATCACAAAAATAGTTATTGAAACTAGAACACGTGGAGTATATTGAATGGACCACTTATCTTATTTAATGTTATAAAAAATGATAGTGCAAAGAATTAAATTCTACTTCGGCTATTTCATCTAAATCTCTAAATAGAGTTATGTATATTTTTTGTGAATTTAATCATTCTTTGATTCTTCAAAAGGTGAGATTGGTGAGTTGGAAATTTGAGAATGAACGAAGTAGAGAACGTGAATTTATATCATGAATCGTTGATCTAAAAAATGAGTCGAGTGACTATTTAAGTATTTTCTGTTGAATTGTTATAAAGCTTATCTCATTGTTTAGCGATGACTCTAAACTTATATATTTGTGATTGATTCATATATATGATTATTGAAGAAAATGTAATATAACTTAAAGAGAATAACTAGATAGACAAAATGATCATTTATGTCTGTACCTAATTACTGGACCTTGAATTGGGAATGAGCTATGTATACAGTAGGTTAGAGAAAAATACGAAAGATATTTTAGCTTCTCTAATTTTACATATATCTAGAGTACGGTATTTTGTCTTTAGTAAGAAATGAAAATACTAATAATTAAATTGAGTGATTTGGAATCGATTAGACACGGTCTAATTATCGGAGCTTGAAAAATCTATGTTAAAACATGTCCTTGTGATAGCTCTATAAAATTTTGAACTCAATTTCAATTACTACAAATATTTGGTCTTAATTATAATAATAATTAGAGTTCATGGACTACATGGAAAACTAAATCAATAATGGCCTAATTAGACTTCTACTTGGATTGAACTATATCTATCTGTGTATACGGGCTGAAATTTAGAGAAAAAGAGGGGAAAAAGAGAAATTAAATACCTTCATGTTTTCTTGATTTTTTCATGGTTCTTCTAGTTCAGAATTGAGTTTTTGATTTCATTGAAAATGTTTCACACGTTGATATGATCTAATGAATATTATAGAATATTTGAACGTTGAAGGCATCAAGTTCTTGAATTAAAAGTTAGAAATTTGTGACTCATATCCAATCAAGAATTTGAATATGGATTTGAGTAAATTCTAAATCTATTTCCTTGATTATAACATACACGTAAACATCCAGTAAAAAATTTGGGTGATCAAATTAAAGATTTTTTTTTTATTTTCTGGATAATTCTTGTCCCAATTTCCAACAATTCATATCATAACAGTCTTCATGTTCTAATCGAGTGATGTCTACGATTAATTGATTATATGATGATTAAAGGATTAAAATTATTTTAAACTATGATTAGATTATTTGCGGTCATGATTCCTAATTGTAATTCGGTATTTTGAGTTTGTAACAAGATAAGTGGATTATGACTCCATAATCATGATCTAATTTTTTATAACAATTAATTCAAGATTGTAAGTCCAAAAGTGGGAAGTAAGATTTTGTAATTTTGTAATTCTTGCAATGTTGGGGTTTCTTGTCTATTGATTGGATAGTTGAAGATCGAACTCGACGAAGATCAAGAATAAATATATAAATATAAAGAAATTTGGATGGACCTCTACGTAGCACAGATATGTGTGACCTGCTATATAGATCCTATCGAATCCATGTATTGGGTCGATTCTAGATGGATCGGGTCCAATATTTTTTTTGTAGGTACGGTAACAGATTCCGATGGCTTGGAAGCATTTTTTTTTTTATTTTAAGAAAGAAGAAGATGGTTGTTTGGATCCTTTTAATTATTTGTGCCCAAGGCGTAGATTAAATATTGGGCTTGTGCTCAATTAATTTTTAATTTAATTTTTTGAGTATATTTTTGGGTCAAAATTAATTGTTAATTAATTGCTTATGAATGATTTAAATTTTTTATTTGAAATATTATCGTTATATGAATCATGACATATAAATTTAATTTTGATATCGCGAGTGTATTAATGCGTTTCATAGAACACCTATTTTTCTCTATTATCTTAATCTAAATTAAATTAAACTCAGTTCCTCGATTAATAATAGAATTCTTGCCCTGTTTTCATCCTTAATAAACACCCAACTTCCACTCCCAACAAATTAGATATTAGTGTTAGATCAATTTAAAATACAGAACTTTTTTTTTTGCTAAGTGACAAAAGGTTAGGACACGTTCTCTTTACTGTTTTCAAGCATTTTTTTTTTCGTTTTTCCAAAATAGTGAAAATGCGTTCTCTTTTCTATTTTCGAAAAACGCGTTTTATCGTTTTGAGTGTTTTCAATTATAATCAAATCAAAATTTTTAAAACGCGTTTTGAATATTTTCAGTTTAACGTCACCCCAACTACCACCAATGCCGCTTGCACCACACCATCATCGTCGCCACAACCACCACCATCGCCGCCTACACCACACCACCACAAAAACCAGCGTTGCTACCACCGCCACAACATCACCCCCAGCCACCACTACCGCGACTGCCACCACGAAACAACCGCCGATCCGCCACCACAGCTACCACCACAAAAATAGCAAGATCCATCACCACAAAAATCGTCCAAATCACTGCTGAACCACCGCCACAGCCACACACCCAAATACCACAACCACACCCAAAAACCACCGCAACAACACACACCACAACCACTCACCCAAATACCACCGCCACACCATAGCACCCAACCACCACCACAACCACGCACCCAAACACTACAGCCACAGCCACAACCAACCACCGCCATAGGAAAAAAAATAGAGAGACGAAGTCGCCAGCGATTGCAGCCACAAACAACCACCGTCGCACACCACGCATCGATCGCAGCCATCGTTGCTGCTCGTCGATAGAGAGGAGTGGAAGAAGAGATAAACAAGAGAGAGAGAGAGAGAGAGAGAGGGGAAGAAAGAGAACGGGTTTGCCACTTTTAAATTTTCGAAAACAATTTTTCAAAATACCAAAAATAACACATTTTCAGTAATCTCATAATGGACACTAAAAACCAAAAATGAATTCAAGACTCAAAATACAAAATTGAAATATAAAGAGAACATCCCCTTAACGTCCGAAGCAACTTGTTCAAAATAATTCTACCACTAAAGGAAAAATATTTCCAAGTGAACAATCTTTGTTGTTCAGAAAATGACCTTGGCAGGTTGGAACAAAATTCCATCTACAGAAATTAAGTCGTATCAGTCAAGTTCCAAACTTTGGTTGAGAGCGTTGCGAATTTTGGAGAAGCCAAATGCGACCGTTCTTTGTCTTATTGGATGTTTGGCATATCATCGAAAACTTGGAGTTTATATCGGAATTTGCTGTTTTTATTTATTAAAATAAATAGTTTATTTCTAATTTCGAGAACATATTTACCAACAATTTTACTAAGTCCCTGTTTGGTTTAACAACAAATTTGATGAGATTCATAATTTTTATCAAATTTACAATAATAAATTTTATCAACTTTTATAAAAATATACTAGGAATTTAATTTTTTACTTAACCAAAAAAGAGCAAAGTTACAATTGTTAATAGTTGGTCCTCCCCTATCAATTATCATGACTAAATAAAATATATATATATGTATTAAAGTATATAAACTTGCACGTAGAATTGTCAATGCTAACAGGTTTCCAAGAAGGAGGATTCGGAACCAGTATTTTTTGGTAAAACGAGATTTGATCCGATCAAAAATCGGAAACTTTGTTTGACTGATTGCTTGTCAAAGATTCGTAAACTTTTGATTAGTCAACCAGCAGCCTCGTCAAAGGACACGACATGTTATACCTTATAAATATCCTCAATCCCACACATTCTTGGCATTAAAACAATTTACAAAAACCTTCATAAAGCCACAATCTGCGTTTCCAAACCAAATTACAGTTACCAGTTCCAACAACATGACAACAAATGGTGAATTATTTCGTCCAACGTTTCAAGAATTCCTTCAACCATCAAGGCCTTTACATGCCTATGGAACTAGTACGGAATCCAGCAGCACACGGCAAGAATATGGATCTTCGAACCAATATTTTGATGCATTTCATGATTTTGAAGAACAGGAAACAGGAAAACGATACGTGAATGATGATGATTTGCGGCAAATGTTGAGAGGTTTTGGGGATGAACTCCATGAAAAAGGCCATGAAATTTTCAAGAAATTGTTTACCAAATTTGAAAAGGATGTTCCATTTGAAAGACTATTTAAAGAAACACTGCAAGATTTTAGAGGCAGGCCTGTTTCAGACATGTTTGAAAAATTCTTTTCGAAATTGAATTCGGATCCAGTGAATGACCCTTCATGCAGGGACAGAGGTCTGGATGGAGATTCTAATGAATTGAAGCACAAACTCGAGCGATTCAAAGTTAAGACCGTCAATGTAGGAGGAATTGTCGAGGAGGAGCAAAAGTGACTGAATTCATTTGTAATTCTGTATAAAACTTGACTCATTTTTATTTGGGCATTCAAGTTTCAAAGCTATATTCTTTTGCATGTTTTGTTACAATATTACAGTTTAATTAACATGGCTTTGTTTTCAGAGTTCCAAGAAAATGTTATCTTGTCCTCGTATCATTATAGAGAAATGCCATGTGTACAGGGAGAAATGCCAAGATTTTGAAAAAAGGAAACACTTGACAATTTTTTATTGGCTGTCGGCCAAAAAAAAAAAAACCACATTTTAAATTATGATATGGTGCACCTACAGCCGAAATTATGTGACTCAATAGAATCCCTGTACCTACAGCTTAACTGATCATTATATATGATATGGTGCACCTACAGCCGAAAATTATGTGACTTTCAAATTTAATCTATTCTAGACAAAGTAATCTTACCTAAAAGGCCCAACCATTTTATAAAGTTCATGAACAAGAACAATAGACGCCTTTTATGACTCGTGCTCACATTTTCTTAAGGTAACTGGTCATCAACCTTTTTATTTTTTATTTATTTATTTTTGTTGAAATTAGACATTTTCAACCTTTAAAAATATAGCAAAATTCGTCCTTCCAAAATTTTGACCACATAAAATGACGAATTTTTAGTTGAACTAAACAAGGGCTAAATTTTGGGCCGCAAACTGGAAGTCCAATTTATATTTTGGGTGGGCTTTTGAAATTCACTCACATTCCAGACAGGCCAACCTAAAAAAGACTGATCACTGTTTTGCTGAAATGGTAAGGAGCACCAAATAAATATGGGAAAAGCTCATATTGCCATAATCTGGGTGCATGAACAAGAGATGCATATAAAATAAGTGCAGTCAATGGAATCATAATTAGGTATAAAAGATAAGTTTCTTAATCTCTAATTATCAATAATCTTGACTTTACCAACATTATTGCTACTTGTCAACTGCACCACTAATGTTCCAAACATGGTCTTCTACCTAAATTCAATTTTAAGCACTCAAAATTTTAACTTTTTATCGTGGGAATAATTTGAATTATGGAAACTTGGTGTAATCAAATGAGCACTGTCAATATTATTGACTGTCGAGAATCTTTCGTATCAACTGTCTAAATTCTTTCTCGATCGAAAGTGGTCAGTAATTTGCCACCTCGATATTATTATGAGAGTTATCTCTTCTAAACTTTTTTTCGAACCAAACTGCTCATCCATGAATACATCGTGAGATAAAACCCATTTTTCATTTGGTTGATTGGATAACTAATTTGTGGGCTTCAAACCACACGAGCCTAGAGTATTATAATGAGAAGAATTGTATTTTTTTTGAGAATGTGTGGTTAAAAAGAAGGAAATTTTTTTAATTTTACGTATAATATTATTTTATTAGAAAATGTATGATTGATAAAAAAAGAAAAAAAAATGAATTATAATTTAACCGGGAATAATGGAGGCCAAACGGAACCTTAGTAAGTTGGGTGGTATCAATTGAAGAGAACAAATTCAATTTGCATGCTCTCACAATAATGTCGTTTTTTTATTTTATCCACTAGAAAGTATATCCACCACGAGCATGAAAGGATGCCAAGATTTGTGCCTAGCTTTTTTTTTTTTTTGGGCATTGCATGAAGAAATTGTAAAATTGTGGAGCATAATTATTGTCAGCTAGGTAGAGTTCGTCATTAAGGTTTAAAATATCATATTGACTTACTGTAGTGGTGGAAAATGACGTAATCTCACAACGAGCCGAACTTTTATAAAACTTGCGTGTTTTTATGTGCGTATTTTCTTTTGATGAATTTATAGTTGTCAACATTATGTAAATAAAGTTCATAATTCTCAATACAAGCCAAACATTAAGGAAATTCTTTGCAAGAAATTAATGAACAAGCATGCAAAACACCCCAAAATCCTATTTTATGCACATTTTGTTTATTCTTGTTGGTAATCACTTTTGACGAAAATGCACTTCTGATAGAGATGCTGATGATTGATGAATTAGGGATAATTCCACAAATTGTCATCTTGTATATTTTCATCAGCGGGAGTGTCTTCACCAGCAAGGTCATGGCGCGGAGGGCTAATAAGCATTCCTTCAGCCATGTTCTTAAGAACATTAGGCATATCAAAGATCAAATCCTCGTCGATGAACTCATTTACTTCCAAATTTTCGGGTGACAGCGCTGGATTTTCCACACTCCCAATAGCATCCGCCGCCGCACCAGCTGCCGCGGCTGCACTAGCTGCAGCTGCCGCAATGTCCTGCAGCGAGGTGGAGGCCGGTACAGGCAAAAAGGAAGCCGAATTTGGAAAGTTAAGCTCAGCTTCTTTACCTTTGAGAGCAAGCGCCGCCACATCATAGGCCACCGCAGCCATTTCTGGGGTAGGATAAGAACCAAGCCATATTCTATTAGGTGTCCTTGGCTCCCGGATTTCAGATACCCACTTTCCACTACTTTTTCTACGCCTCACCCCACGATAAACCGGGTGGCTGCCAGAATTGGCCGCCGCGGTTGGCGGACCACCACTCGTAGCCTCCTGTGAGTTACTGCTAGATTGTGACATTGTAGCTGTAATATTTGTGCTGCATGCCGATTAAATTGACGTTTCAGGGCAAAGATTACGGCTGCCATTTATGGAGGTACGATTTTAGGGTTGGTTAGTTCTAGCTGCAGAAAATGGAGGTGGAAGATAGAACCTAAGTGCAAACCAGGTAATAAAAATGATAAGGTATAAGGATCTGGGGTGTAACCCAGAAATTTGATGGATTTGTGGGTTGGATGGCGTTTTTTTTTTTTTTGCAGAAATTCATGGTTTTGTTAAACTCCTCGACAGTTTGCATATGTCAATTGGGAAATTATTTGTTACAGTTTTAGGAAGTGATTTGATTTGAATGACGGGGACCTTTCTATTCCCTTCCATTTACAAGAATAAATGGAATGTATGTACATCATTATCAGAAAAAAAGGCCATGTCTGGGACGATTTTATTCCATTTATGTTTTATCACTAAAATCAAATCAAATTCTCATCAGTGTCAAACTAAAAAGTAATAACTAATACTCCATTTGTCCCAATTATATTTGTCGGTTTTGTTTTTCACACGGATTAAGAAATCTTATTTAATATTATTGAAAATGTAATTTTTGTCAAGAACTTTCTTTTTTTACCCCTATTTAATTTTCAACAACTAGCAGTAAATTATTGTTGGAATTAGTAAGAATTTGAATGATTTAATTTTCAATTCTCACATTCTTAAATAATTTTGATGAGATTCATTGGGAACCATAATTTGAACTTTTGAATCAAATTAAACTAAAACCAGAATTTTGAACTTTAGTTATACTGATTTAATACTTACAGCAACACTAGAACTTTAATTCTTACCGCCACACTTCTTAAAATTGTTGTACAGGTATCTTCGATGGAATGTGGATGATTTTTAGATTTTGTCCTTATGGTTTAGAGAAATATTTTAGAGAATTAGATTTGCAAATAATCACATATGCAGAGAAATTAGGGTGGCAGTGAGCGTGAATGTGTTTTTGTGGAAGGGTTTTTCGAAAGTTGAGTATGAAGACAGAAAACAGAGAATCACATAAGCATATTTTTGCAAAGACAATGAAGAAGTTGAAGAATCACAAGTACAAGAAGAAGAAATGAGAGATGTGTGTGAATGTTTATTTTGTTCATATTTTCAAGAAGTGGGAAATGTGCGTGTATTTGGATGATTTCAAGAAGTAAGCAAATTAATCGGGAAAAATTGAATGTAACTAGACAAATTAAATAAGAGTATATTAGTAAAGGAATACAACAAAACATTCTCAATTAAGAAACATGACTATATATTTGAGACAAGAAAAAAAGGAAACACAGCCTATATAATTGGGACATATGATTGTAAAAAAAAAAAAATTAGTGACAAGCCAACAAGATATTTTACATGGCTCGATAACTATTAGTACGATGAGGACACATAAAATATAAATGTTGAGCTGTGATGCCAGGTCAGTCCAACTGTTAGACAATGATGAAATGGTCTAATTGCTCGGACAGATTTAACAATTGCCCAATAAACTCATTGAGATGACCCACAACCCAACCCCAAAATTCAATCAGATAACTCGAATGTTCAAAGCACAACTTAAGTGCTATTTGAATAGAGAGAGTGCCAGTCACTCTGGACCGTTGGATCCATTTTAGATCAATAGTTAGTGTTGTCAGTATAAATGTTACCCTTCCATGTTGCCCTAATTAAGTTAGGTCAATCTTCTATGTGCACCCGTTGTCTAGAATATTCATTTGAACCCTGTTGTTCATCTTCTCTTTCTGTCATCTTCAACATTTGGGTAGATGAACCGTTTTTCTAAGTGAGAAAATAATTTGTGTGATCTCTTTGTGTGAGTACGACGATTGATGTGGTGTGGGTTCTTCTGGTTCATTGAGGTAACTCCATTAGCATATGTTTGGTGAGGGTTTGGGTTGTTTGGTGCCTCTTTGATGACACAGACGAGTACAATTGATTGAGCCTAAGATTGAAGAAATCTTGATGCATGTTGGTGTAGATTATCAGTGTTGACTGTGTAATCATTTGAATATATGTTTTTTATATTTGATGTCTGTATTAATAGTGGTATCAGAGCATGCGTTGGTATGTAAAGGGGCTTCGATCGAGTTTCCGTCACTGAAAAATTAATAATAAATGTTATCTGTTTTATTCTTTAAATTCCAACTCCTTTTGACTCATTAAATTTTTTGCATGGTAATATGTACTTGTAGAACGTTTATTTCTTTTCTTCCACCTCTACGTGATTTTTTAGAGAAATTGCCAATGAAGGTCCAAACTTTTCGAAATACCGCAAATCGCATCGGAACTTTCAAATTGTAGCATATAACTCCATAACATTCGTTTTCCTTTCTTTTGCGATCTAGTTTTCGTTATTTCGTTTTTATTATGGTTAATGAAAGAGACGATTCGCTTCAGTCTGTGAGTCTGCAGTTGGATGGAAAGAATTATTCGTATTGGAGCTATGTGATGAGAAATTTTCTTAAGGGTAAAAAGATGTGGGGATATGTTAGTGGAACTTTTGTGAAACCTAGGGAAACTGATGAGGGTC
>CAIGRP010110827.1:0-18299 GCA_903798385.1 Fraxinus cuspidata
ATATTTTATTTTTATTTATTGCTTTATTGTTGAATTTAAGTTAACAAAAAATAGATTATCTGCTATGACTTAGGGGCCCAAAATTTAAAGTTCGCCTCAAGCCCCGCGAAACACAGATCCGACACTGCATCCTGGATCGATGCTCGAGAGATTAATGAGGATGAACTGTAAATTCGTTGGTAATATGTCTACGTTGATTCAAATTTAGATCGGCTAATAATTTGCTAATCTACCATGAGATGGTATAAACTCATCGTACTTGCAAAATATCCTATACAAAATATAAAGGTAAAAAACAATCTAATGCCTTGCTAGATCCATTATTTTTCTGGTAGTTCAATCTTTCTATGAAGAACGTGAAAACGGTTGAGCAACCATCCAAAGAAGTAAAAATAAAATAAAAAATGGTTGAGCGACTTTTTCCAATGACAACAAAACATGGTCCATATTCATTTCTCATTAAAAAATGTCTAAAAAATAATCAAAATAAATAGTTAAACCAGAATTCGATCTCTACATTTTTATTATGTCTAAAATTGTCATTATTCCAATCAATATTGGACAAAACCCACACCTTGTGGAATAATTTATCATGTTCATATTTATTTTTTCTTCCACTAGCGAAAGGGAACAAAGATCGTTGCATTATAGACAGAAAGGTTGGTGGTGTAGATTGAAAATTTAATTTTAAAAGAGGCCAAATTTAAATTTCTTTAATCATGGGGTAGATTCATATCTCAAAACGCATTAAATTCCATATGCTAATGCCAATATTTGGTCTTCTTGTTCTTCTTTAAAAAGGGACATTATGCGGAAAAAATAGACGTATTGTACTATTATATTAGATTCAACTTTGGCGAACTCTTTGAACTTGCCAATAGGATGGGCATGGTCCAGTTTTTGTGAGATTTGGATGGAACCAATCATAACTCGGCATCTTTTATAAAAATCGACTGATTATCTACGAACGACATGGATTCGTTAAGATTTCACAGGAATTTAGAATTTAAAAAAATTGAACTATACGAGATATTCGAGGGTGCATGATCTTGCTCAATGAATATATAGAGATAAAAAAAAAAAAAAGACCACATTCTCAATTTCAATGTTAAATTAGTGAACCGACTCTCAGCCCTAAATAAGTCAAATCTCGTCAATTTTTAACATTCTCTAATCCCCTATATATTGAGAAGACCAAATATCGTGACTCCATATATTCCTTGTTGTCCCATTACATAATAGCACGAGTGGGGAGAAATATGATGGTTTAGGCATTATTGGTCCCTTTAGCATGCCGTGGATAATGAGGCAATCTAAAACTCCTATTAGCTATCCATGACAATTATTGTCGTGTTCTTAATTATGTTTGTGTCCTCATTTTAAATTTTCAAATCAATTGAGTTTTTTTCGAATGGGTACTTACATTTTTAATTGATATAGTAATCGAAAAAAAAAACTCACATAGTTAATTTTGAAATAATTATGGCCGGTCCATAACGATTGTCTGGTTAGTAATTAGAATAAGAATTATGCTACTTGTATATAAAAATGGTACATAAGGAGTTACATAAAATGATATGAAGGAAAAAAAAATTGGATGAAAAAGTTGACTGTGTTTTAAATCGACAAACGGTAGAGTTCAACGTGACATTATGTAAACATTTATGTACATATAACAAGATACATTATTTATTGTCCAATACTTTAAAGTCAATGTTACCAAACATGTGAGGCCCTTAATTGTAGGATTAACAAACATTTGAGATCTCAAGGAACCAAATCCTTTACAGCTAAATAGAGGTGTTGAAATAAAGACACTAATTAAGAATGTATTTTCTTCATGTCACCACCTTAATTTTCCCTTATAATTTACAATTTCATAAAACTCGACCTTTAAGAACAGATAATAACAAAACATAGAAAGTGATTGCCGCAAATATTCATGTCACGGATCAATTGTATCATCTACTTATAATGATTATCATGCCACTCACAATCCGTGTTTTCGTTTTAATTTGAATTTTTAAAACGAAAAAGTGAGAAAATGAAATTTTAAAAATATTAATGCAAGTTACATGGCAAGTTTAATACGCATGAACATAACATTCATCTTGTCCCTCTTTCCTAATCATGTTCATCCCGTAAGTAAGATCGATATCACACAAATCATGCTTACATTTTACAAAAAAAGTTGTGGGACAAAAGACATTGAAACATCCAAAGATATCAGGCCATTGACAAGTAGTATTTTTTCGTCCAATATAATTGTAAAAATAACCAAACAAGAAGGAAATTACTATTTTCCCATCTACTTAAATAAGTGGAATATGTAAATAATATTTCACCTCCTAATTTTTAATCCCAATAATGTATATGAAAATTGAAAAATCACAACCATCTAAAACCAGTGGATTAGTGGAATCACCAGTAGTAGCACCAAAGCCCCATACACCGCAGTCCTCGAACTTCCATTATCATTCCCGTTTTGCCGTCCATTCCCACTCCCGGCAGTCGGAGAAGGTGCCAAAGCCGGCGACGGCGTCGATGCGGTGGCCTCACTCACCAACGACAATCGGCCTTTTGAGTTCAAATTATCCGACCCAAAATCATGCTTTTCTGGCATCCCATTCCTCACCGCAGAACCAACCTGCCAAACCTGATTCAACTCCGTCGCGTCACTGGGCAAAGCAAGTTTGGCGAATATTCTTATCGCCCCGCTGGAAAATTCCGCCTTCTTGTCCAACACGTCGTAAAATAGCTTCGACTCGACTACAGAGCTGTAAGACGAGATATTATATGTTTTGACAACCATGGATCCATTGGAATCCTTGAATGCAACGAGTGCTTGTGAACCCACCATGCCGATGCCAGTTGGGTTCAGAGCCCAAGCAATCCAACCGTCGGGCTTGGCCGGAGGGGCAATGAAGGCGACGGAGAGAGTGGGTTTGGGCATGGCAGTTGGGTCATAGGTCCAGTGGAGATATGCCTTGAGTACTGGAAGATCGGTGCAGTTTGTGAACCGTGTGTTTCTTTGTGTAAAGGTCTGTGACGTGCAGGTGAGGGAATAGGCCGGTGAGATTAACAAAGCCGTGGCAATGAAAAAGAACGGATTAAAAGATGCCATGGCTTCAATTAGAATTAAGATACAAGAAGATTGTGCTAATCTTGAGAGGGTTAAATAGAGGTGTGGTGTGTGTTTTGAGGTGTGGACGTTTCTTAAGCCAATTAGATTATGACACGTGGATTAGAGAGTGTGTGCATAGTGCTTGATATATTGTTGGTCAATCGTTTAAACGCGCGTTCAAGTTCCGTCCCGGCATGAAAATGGCAAAGTTTCAAGGTCGAATGGTCAATATTAAGAGCATATTTGATGTAAATACTTTAAAAATAAATTTTATGAAAAAGTAGTATTTTTGGAAAATATATGATAAAGTAATGAATTTCAGTTACTATTAAAGTTGGTGAAATATTTATATCGAGTTGGTTTTGACCATATTCGATTAATGTAATTGTAAGCCAGCAAAAAGTGTAATGAATGTGAGGTTAAATAAAATAAAATTCTTTTCAATCTAAACTTTTCCTACTATGGAGTAAATTAATAGTAAAATCCTAATTAAAAGGTAAATTACCTTAACCTTTCCCCTTAAGTAAGTGGATTCATTCCACAACTTGGCAGATGGATTGCACTAGAATTTTTTTTTTTTTTTTTTTTATCGTTTTTCATATAATTTTATCCCTAGATGGAAGAGGAGATGAATGGGTGACAAACTTTAAGATATATGTAACGTCAACTAGACATGTACAGGGAATTGTGTTGATAACAAACATGCTATAAGTACATAATGAGTTATATCATTATTTACATTCTTTAACATTTGCACTATTATCTCCCTTGGCTTTTTCAACAATTTTTCACATCACCGTTCAGATTGTGCCACGTACGAGGTGTCAAACATAATGTAAAGCAAAAATACACATTTAGCATTTTTCTCATTGATAATTAGACATGTAAAATGAGTGTTGTACGTTTTGTTGATATTTGGTTATGGCACGAACAAGAAGTTGTCAGTTGTAAAGGGCTGGGATTCGTGTGAAAAAGTGGAGGTGGGAGTTATTAGTTCTTGGCTCCATTGAAATTTAAGATTTTTTTTTTTGTTTATATGACTTTTTATTTTTTATTCTTAATATTATTATCTTTTTGTATTTAAAAACTTTTCCCGTAATTATACTACACCATTGAATCGAAATACTGACTTCGCCACTAACTAAAAAATAAGTAAACACTACATAATCAATTGCAATCCTACCAAGTGGGGGCTTCGTTTGACGTTGACGTGCCTTGACTGATAATGACGTAACATTATTCACATCGTTATTTGTCAAGATTGTATTTATGACAATATCATGTATTCTGCAGAGTCTTTACATAGAGATTAACCTTTGTCCGAATTTTGACTTTAGGCGAGCTTCAAAATGTTCGATGGATGAGAGCCTATTGTTGAACCTCTATGACTTGGACTCTTAGTCTTCGTGTGTTATGACAACTTTAATAGTTGAAGCCTCATTATACTAGGATTTATCTAATAAGTGGATATTTGAATTTTGAAATATTTATCCAAAACACGAAAGAATAATTGAAAAATACTTAAGGAAATCACTGATACTTAGGTTATTCCGTTTTTAAGAAAACGGTATAGAATAGTGATGACTCAATCAATACCTGACTTCTTCAATACAAGGTCACCTATAAATACTCTTGAATAGTTCAAAAAAGAAGGGAAGCTACATCAAACCAAAAACATGACTTTATCTATTTGTCTTTTGCACATTTCCCTCCAAAATTTAATCATTTCCTATTTTTCTAACAATTGACTTAAATATCATAGTGCAAAAAATCGTCGAATCCCCTCCTGTAGGACCAGCTTTGCTCATTAATGATGTCCAAATGTCAAGTAGCATACAAGTAGTCCGGAGATGGCAAGGGATCCATTAATCACATAATCGTTGAGAGACTATTCTCTTTGTGTTTTTAGTTTTTATTTTTAGTTTTGAATTCATTTTGGGTTTTGTGTTTTGTGTATCCATTTTGATATTATTGAAAATGTGTATTTTTTGCCATTTTTAAAAACTGTTTTGAAAAATTAAAAAATCTCAAATTTTAAGTTATAATCGAAAACACTCAAAACGACAAATCGTTTTGGATTTTTCTTTGTAAATTTTAAACTTATTTTCAAAAACGCGTTTCCGAAAATAGGAAAAAGAACATGTTTTCACCGTTTTGAAAAATTGAAAACAAAAAATGATTTGAAAACGATAAAGAGAACAGACCCTAAGTTTTTGAAGTCAACAAACTTTTAAATAAATTAATCAAATATATTTTAAAAGGTATTTTTTTAGTAACAGATTCATCTATACTCTAATTCAATTTCTACGAACATGTCGTTTAACAGTAATTCAACGATAAATTTTAAAATTTCATTATAACTTCTTTCGAAATCGTGCTAAACGAGCTTACTATCTATGTCCGACACGAATCCAAGACATACATAAGCATAATAATTTGGTCTGTAAACATCATAATTGACGTAAAGGTGGCATAGGTTGTTGGCATGGTTGTAACAACTCGTAAATAGGTAGAAATATTTGACTAAATCTTGTTAATTTAATCAATCTAATCATTAATATTTTATTTGAGTAAAGATTTGAAAATTGACTCCAATTACTTTTACCTTTCATTTCATGCAATACAGGTGTAATTTACCAAGTCAGTTTAAGGGGAAAAAGAAGCACCTTTTGATGCTTTCAACTTATTTCTTATTCTCCATTTAACATTTGTTTGATCCTCACTATTTCTAAAATGCATTTTTCTTTCTCGTATTTTAACGCAACATTTTTTCAATAAAATAATATTACACGCAAACTCAAAATTTTTTCATTAGTTTTTAACCACACATTTTTCATCAAAACACTATTTCAAAATGTTTTTTTTTTCAAAAAAGGAGGCTCAAACAAAGTCGTAATATAGTGACATCTTTTGATCTTGGATTCGGAAAATCTCTACCCAAACTTGAAATATGGAATTTTAGTGGGGTTAGTTTAAAATTTTCTCCTCGCCATAATTATGAAATCTTGATAATCTCCTATTTGTTAAATCGACATGTTGAAATGAAATTTAACCCTAGTACCGTTTAAATAAAAATCATTTTTTTAAAGCAAATTTTGATAAAAATTGATAAAATATATGATTAAAATGTCAATAAAAGTTGTAGATAATGTAAAGTTTTTATTAACTTTCTTTAATTAAATTAAACATGAGTATATCTGCTTGTATAATGTTTAATTATCGTGTAAGGAAATAACGTTCATGTATTGAAACCAAGATAGGGTTGATTGTGATCATTGCTTTACTTATCAAAGCTGATTTTTTACTGCGTGGTGGAAAAAAAAAGTGAAAATTACTGAGCCTCTGGTAAAGATTGAAGCCTTGTTATTGAGGTTGACTATTGGGCCTTTGGTAATCAAGGCCCAATTACTTGTAATCGAACTTAAATTAACACAACAAAATATAATGATGTTCAGTAACAGTAATTTTCAGCTACATCAAATTTGTAGTATTCATCGGTTTTCACCTAGCTTTTTGGTCTCTCTCTCAAATTAACCTAACAAAATATCTTTCCTCAAGAATCAAGTCGCAAAATATATGCATTAAAGGAGCGATAAAGGGGGGAATTTTTGAGAATGACCGATAAAATGATTAATATTATTTATGAATTTTACGAAATTCTCGTTTACTACTTAAATCAACATAATTAGATTTTTTGAACTTTAAGTTAATACTTTTAGTCACTTGATTTAACTTGTTAATTTTAGACCCTATTTGGTGGTCTTTTTTTTTTTTTAAATGGTGAATTTCTCAAGAATTGGGGTTAAAAAGAAGTGAAATTTTTTTAGTTCACGTGTATAATATTTTATTATGTGAACATATGGTTGATAATGATAATATAGAAAAAATGAATTTTGAATGAGTGGACGATAAATGTGGGTTTAATTGTTTAACCTTTTAGCTTTTATGGGTCAATGTTAACAAATTTTATTACTGGGCCTCGGGCATTTTAAGAGTTGGGCTTCTTTTTCAGGGATAAAGCCCAGTCCAATATACAGGAAAATAGGACTAAATGCTAAACCCAACAACACCCACTACAAAAGCTCAAAACCCTAGCTTACGCTTTCATCACCTCCGCGCAACTCAATTTTCCACCGCTCAGTAGGAGATCTCGCTGCGGCGGCACCACCAGGTTAGCTCTTCATCTTCCTCTGGCACTCGTACTATTATGTATACAATGGGGGACTTACCTGCAGACGCGGCAGCTTCGCTTTGTTTTTTCTTCTCATACTGCTTTTTGCGTTTGCTTAATGTGCACTTTCATTTTACAGCGTTATTTTTTATTATATGCACATTTATTCCATTTTTTGGACGCATTATCTGCTCTCGAAGTTCGATTTGATTGGCATCGTTTATTTTCATTTGAACTATGGAAAACTAAATTACCTGAAATGGAACCCTTTTTAGGGAGCAATTTTTGAGATCTCTGTTATGGTTATTAAATTTAGGGTATTTTCCGAGTCAGTTTTGTTAGAGCTGGAATAGATTATCGAAGTAGAAATGGTTCAGCCATTTATTTTTGTTATGCTGAATGTTTAGTTTGCTTATTCATTATTTGAACTCGGAGAACCTTCCAAGGCAGAATGTGCTATATGTAAACACAGATACAGTACATGCAGCCTGCTTGGAAATTTATTATCAGAACAAGCTGATTTTTCAGCCGTGTTAATATATTGGCGATTATCTGCTACTATTCATTTTGCTGAAAAATTTATACATGTACTGTTGTCTGTTCCTATTTCCTCCTATACGTGAATTTTGCTATAATAGTTGGTAATCTAAATTGGTAATACTCGTGTAGAAACAATGGCTGTTCCTTTACTTAATAAGAAGATTATCAAGAAGCGCGTCAAGAAGTTCAAGAGGCATGAGAGTGATCGATATGTCTCCCTGAAGGTACCCTTCTTGTCCACTTTATCTATGCTTCTCCTTATCATGCAATGCACTACCTCTTTGAGGTTCTACAGGTAAAATTCCCCAATGCTTGAATATGAATTCTACCTACTATTATGGATTAATAGTGATCAAGAACGGTAACTTTTTGTTGCATGATGAGGGTGTCAAATTGATTTTAGATCATCATTTCAGATAATAACAATGTCAAATTAACTTGTTTGGATAATTATAATCCAGTTTGTGTACATAATGTTATGCGACTGCTTTACTCCCCTAGGTTCAGTTGTCATCTTATGACAATATGCTCATTAAAGAATTATAAATAGGAATTTTGCATTTTAATACCATCAATTATTCTGTATGTCCAAGTACTTGTTTGGAAACACTTTAATTTCCCCAATACCAATCGAGTATTGATCTTCCATGAATTCCATTATCAGTTTTCTTACTAGCAGTAATGCCTATTGTTGGCTCAACTGTTGGATGATATTCTTGATATTTGGTTTTGTTATAGACAAACTGGCGTAGGCCCAAGGGTATTGACTCACGTGTCAGGAGAAAATTTAAAGGATGCACACTGATGCCAAACATCGGTTATGGTTCAGACAAGAAGACTCGCCATTATCTCCCTAATGGATTTAAGAAATTTGTTGTCCACAATGCCAAAGAACTTGAAATTTTGATGATGCACAACAGGTTCATAACTCTTCTTTCTGTCTTGTATGAAATAAAAAATATTCGAACTATATATAATCCTTTAGTTTGTTTATTTTCAGGACATACTGTGCAGAGATAGCTCACAATGTGTCTACTAAGAAAAGAAAGGAAATTGTTGAGCGTGCGGCGCAGTTGGATGTTGTTGTGACCAACAAACTTGCTAGGTTGCGTAGCCAAGAGGATGAGTGAGCTTTGCAACAGCAGCTGTTTTTCATTTACTTCATTAGGTAGTATTAGAAGATTTGACAGGACACTGATCTGGGCGATTTTGTTCGTATTCTGAAGTTTTTTAAACTTGTGGCATGCTACTTTATGCAACGACAGTTTAATTTACTTTCTACATTTTTTTCCTGCATTGCTCTATTTCTTGTTCGTTTCTATTTGTGGGCTAAATTTATGCACAATTTGCCCGTTCTTCTCTACTCCTCAAAACCTGTGTTTATTTTATTCAAGGTTGTTTTGGTACTTGCTTTTGTTCATGTTTACCCGGTCTTGTTGCATTCTTCTAGGTTTTGTACCTTATGCAGTTATGTGACCTTGTCAAATGTCTCTATCATAGTCTGAATGCAGGAGTTCCCTGGTAAAATACTTGACTAGGTTCGCATATGATGTACGATGTGTTGCTTTCATGTGGTCACTTAATGATACTATCCTTATTTACTCTGAGGACAATGAATTGGTTAGAAGTCATGATCTAGTTATACTTGGGATTACGATAGAATTGATGTCGAATTCCTGGTTTTTTGTGTGACTAATCATGTATTTACACTTCTAGTGAAACGCATATGTGCATCGATGGGTGGTTGGTGTTGGGGGAAAAATACAACTGCAGTCGAGAAACAATTGCATTTGCAAGTTGTTGCCCATTGAGGAGCTATTTATGGCGGGAAACAGTTGCGCCTAATCGGCTTCAAAATCTAAGTCATAGGTGGGCGGCGGGGCAAAGCTATTATTTTTTCAAGGTTTTTGTAGAAAAAATTCCTAATGTATGTTTTCAATTAAAAAATAAATCAAAATAGTGTTCCAATATTAGGAGAGTGTTTTGTGGGATTAAAATTTGATTTTAATTGGATTGTGATAGAAATTTTTGAAATGTGCGGTTGAAAAGATATGAGACCCATAAAATGTATCATTAATATTGATTGTTTGACTTTGAAATTAAAATTAGATTTTAATTCAGCCCAAATAGGCCTTAGGTTTGGGGGTTTTGACTTTATTCAAAAGAGAAGTTGAAAACTATATTTTGAAAATATTAGTTGAACAGAAATGATTCTTGTATATGATAAAAACTCTCGTATTAAAAGGAAGGAAGCTTAATCTGAGTGAAACATAATTTTTGTTAATGATAGATCGACATAAACATTAACAACTACAATTTGAATTAGTTTCTCCTCAACAAATAAGAGGTTGTCCTCTTTCTATTTCAGTTTTGTATTATGAGTTTTGAATTCTTTTTGAATTTTACGTTTCAAGTGTTTATTTTGAGATTGTTGAAAATGTGTTCTTTTTGTCATTTTGAAAAATTGTTTTGAAAACACTAAAAATGCGTTTTGAAAATTTTGATTTGATTTTAATTGAAAACACCCAAAATGACATGTCGTTTTGGATTTTCTTTGTAAATTTTTAATTTGTTTTCAAAACGCGTTTTAGAAAATGGAAAAGAGAACGCGTTTTCACTATTTTGAAAAATCGAAAACAAAAAACGATTTGAAAACGATAAATAGAATATGCCCTAAGTGTTTGAGTCACTAAAATCTTGCTTGCAAACTTTTCGGTTTCACTTAAAAGTCACAAATGACTAGAAATGGCAAACGAGTTGAGTGGCTCGTCGACTAATCGCTCGACTCGTCAATTGATGAGCCGAACCCGAGTCGAGCCTTGCTCGCGAGCCACGAGCTCGAGCTGAGCTCGTGGATTTAAGGGCCGAGCCATGACTACAAAAGACACTCAGTTATCGAATATTTCAAGTTTATTGACACCATTGCACAGACTTGAGTATAAATACTTTTAAAAAAAAAAAAAAACTAATTATAGACCAGAAAATTCATCTAAATGAAATATATAATTATTCTTGTAATTTTAACATGTGATATCCTTCCATCATCCATGTATAGTAATAAATATAATTAGTGTTACAATTTTTAATATATCAAAAAATCGTTATTTTGAATTTGTGCGGGATGATTAATTCCTTCAACCCACACATCTTTATTTTTACTTTCTGAATTTTTATTTTTCTCTATGTTCTTATCTTCACCAACTTCAAACACCCCTTGGACATAAGACTCCACATCAATTACCTCATTTCCATCCATGTCCTCTTTCGCCGGCCGTAACGGAATAAACGGCGGCCGGGGCATCTCCAAAATAAAATCCCAATCAACTGTTTTAAGAAAATCGTGGCTCTTGATTTCCTTAACGGAGATCCTCTTTCGTGGGTCCTTCTCAAGCAATTTTCCGATTAAGTCCCTTAACGGCGTTAATTCGCCGGTGAGATCCGGCGGCTTCGATAAAATCCGGTAAAATGTCTCTTTCCGATTTTCCCCCCGAAACGGCGTCTTGCCGTAAAGCATTTCGTACAACATGACACCTAAGCACCACCAGTCGACTGCGAAATCGTGGCCGTTACCTAATATGATCTCTGGCGCTACGTAATCCTCTGTCCCGACGAATGAGTTGGACTTCTCCACCGAATCAGAGTCTGAATCTACTGTGTCGCCGCCGATTTCCTTCGGATGGACCGAGTCGGCCGGCGAAATGCCCGAGTCGCGAACCTTGAAGAGATGGCATATCATCTTTTTCTTCTTCCTTGGCTCCGATTTTGGACTGGATTTTAATTTTCTCTCTGAACGGATTTCTGGTGATTTTGCAGAAAGTTTAGTTGATAGATCGAAATCCACTAGCATTAAATGCCCATTTTCTTGAATCATTACATTTTCTGGCTTCAAATCTCTGTAAACAATTCCCAATCCATGAAGATATTCCAATGCCAGCACCAATTCTGCAGCATAAAATCTGAAAAAAATAGCAAATTTTTTTCAATATATGTATATATCATATTACAGTATTGTTGATACTGATATGAAGATTAAATTACCTTATAATATCATCGGAGAACATCTTTTCAGTTTGCTTTTTCCTCAATGAATGGAGATCACGACCAGGACAGTAATCAATTGCATATCCAACAATTTTCTCTGTGAGTAAAACTCCATTAAGTTTGGGTAGAAGTGGATGATGTAAAGAGCTCAATACTTCTCTTTCGAAGCAAATTCTTCTGTAGTCATTAGGATCGATATTGCTTGTGATCTTCTTTTTCTCAACCGAAGATCTTAGTATTGCTTTCAGAGCAAGTAATTCTCCCTTCTCTGTTTGTACCAAGAAAACCACGCCTTTCGCCCCACGGCCGAGAGCCGATATTACCTTCAGATTCTGCAGGTCAAGGGAAGGCATTTCAGGATCCTCGTGATGGTGGCCGCCGTCGTGCATGGCGGAGGTAAAGTTTCGGTCTTTCAGCTGTATTATAAAGAAATTTGGGTAAGAAAATGCGGCCAAGATTTTATGTCCGTGAATCAGAAAAAAGTCACAAGGAACATTAATAAGCGGTGGAGAAATTCAAGAATTTCAGGTGGGTTTTGTTTTGTTTTGCTTGGTGTAGTTGATGGCACGCTTTTATATTTCTCGGTGAAATGGAGAGTTTTAAGGAATTAGTGAAGTAGGCGTGGGGGTGGGGATTCCTAATTTCTTGCTGAGGAAGGATTTTGCGTGAGGAAGAGAAAAAATGGAGTGGGTGCTAGGCATATGCTTAGACAAAAATATTGAATTGGTAAATTATTTTATTTTATTCATATTATATAATTAATTGGTTTGAGTCAAAATATGAATATTTCGAGAATCCAAAACCAAAAGTTTTAACGTGTTATTCTAGAAGCCGTTGTAAATTGTCCCCGTCCAACTATCCAAGGAAGCCTCCTTGTAGCTTCTCCATAATTTTTCAAAAAAAGTAAGTGGTAAATTGGAAAAAAAAAAGAGAGAGAGAGAGACATTTATGTTGTTATATCATTGGATGTTAAATGGGGCAAAGTTGTGGTTGAAGTTTTAAAAACAATAGAACTCCTCTTATTTACTAACTCTGCTTGATTTTTATTTTAGAATCAAGTCATTTGACATCAATCTCTTTGCTCGACTTTATTTGTACTTGTTCATGAAATGGGTTGCGCTCGTCGATTCACCTCAAAAAAATTAGACCAGGCTGGGCTGGGCTTGGTTGGTCCCACAAGCTCATCCCATGGTAGGGTGAACCAAGCTAGTACACGAGCAATTTGCAGCTCAACTCTTTTTTAACAAAAAAATGTATTTTATAGCTAAAATGCCAGTCGATCGTGCAAGTCTCTCGATTCGTTGCTCAACCTATTTAACACTTCTAGATATCATGCATTTATAATATAAGGCTTCAACGAAACAATTCTAATTTATTCTCATGATTTGCTCTAACGAAGACATGATAAGACTATTCATGTCTTTGGATTAAAAAAGTAATGGACTAAAGTAAAACTCTTTGGTTGTTGAAATGATTTCTTTGGAAAATAATTTTCCATCATGCTACATTCAATAACAATAAGGCCATGTTTGATAGGCATTAAGTCCATGGAAGTAGGAATTTCTTTTTCATTTCCCACCTAGTGTTATGTTTGATTGCAAAAAGTTGATGGGAATTTGTTTTTTCCATCTTTGCTCTTTTCCTCTTTTTTGGGGACAATCAATTACCACCAAATTTGTGGGAATTGATTTTCCAGTAGACTGCCCCGGTTTTTTTTTTTTTTTTTTTTTTTNTTTTTTTTTGCAATGAAAACAAATTTCATAATCAATTGTAAATTTTTTTTTCACTTGAATGAACAATTTCCACGTAAAACAAAGTCAAGCGAACACTAAAGTTTGATGAAAAAAATGATTTTTTAGGAATTTTTTTTTCTTTTTTTTTTTTTTTGACTTTTTGGTAGTGGAAATAAATTTTATAACCAATTGTGAAAAAAATTATCACTTTAATGGAAAATTTTCTTGTAAAACAAAGCCAAACGAACAAAAAATTTTAAAATTTCCCAGGTGGAAAATTATACCAATCAAACACACTTATTAACAATTCCCTCCAAAATAAGTTCTAGGCATTACTTTCTCTGAAATTCGTTTTCTTTCCTCTCATTTTCCACCATTGCAATCAAACGGAAGAGTCCGTTTGATTACAAAGGTGAAAAATTGGTGGAAAAAAAATGAATTCCATGAAATTGAATTGCCTGGAAATTGTTTTACTGGGAATTGTAATTAATTGTGTTTGATTTGTATAATTTTCCACCTGGAAAATGTTGAAAGTTTGGTGTTCGTTTGACTTCATTTGTTATGATAATTATCCATGAAAATGATAATTTTTTCTATTATTGGGTCTATAATTTGTTCTAATTGCCAAAAAAATAAAAAAATAATTTTTTTTAAAATCTACCATACAGAATACCATTCGTTTGGCTTTATTTTGTCCATGAAATGTAAATTTTTTTTACCATTGTTGATAAAAAATTTTCCAATTGCAAATAAAAAAAAAAGACAAGAAAAAAAAGAACCTGGAAAATGTTTTCCCACCATGTGCATGTGTGAGGAAAACCAAGACTATTTCCATGGAAAATTATTGCCATCAAACAATGCAAAAGTGAAAGTTGGAATTGATTTTTCGTTTTCCATGAAAAATTTTGCACAATCAAACACACCATAAGTGTATTTTATACAATTATTTGGAGGCATAAAATATCGATATTTGATAGTTTTTTAACGAAATATATTATATAGGTAAATCTCAACGGTTGAATGAGGAATTGGAAGAAACAAAAGAAAAATCAAGAGAAAAGACAAAGTTCAAAGTTTGAGGACCAAATTGCAAATTTTTAGTAGTTGATTCGGACCACAAAACGATACTTTGAATATTGCTATGAGACAATTGGATGTGATTAAAACTCAAAAATGAATGAAATATTATCAAAATATTATCAAAATCAATTTTCAATCGCACTAAGTTATATTCTATATTTTTTTGTCGAATATTGAGATTCATTTTTGACATAGTTCACGTCCGAATTGAAAAAATTATATTTATAGCAAGTGGAGATTCATCAAGAAATCATTAAAGAGATTTAAAATTTCAAGATTCATCCTCATCTTCTCAATTTATCAAAAATTCGGGTTATGTTTTTTTACTTAAATATGATTTCTTGTAATTTCGATGTGCTAGACTAATTTTATACATTGATATGGTGTGATAAACCCTTATTATGATATTTTTAGTTTTTAATTAATTATTTTGAATTTGATTTGATTTAATTTGTAGATATTTATTATCATTTTTATCGTTATTTTCAATTGTCTGATCGCCAATTGAATTGTTATCGAGAGAAACAATAAGGTTTAAGCACAATATAATAAAAAATGTAAAGTTTGATAGATGATATAGACATGTCTCTACGCTTCATATGGTTTTAATAAGTGTTCTAACACTTGTTAATACATTTAGCATACTTATATCTTTTATCGGAAGATAGAAGGATCACATGAGTGGAATAAGTTTGATTACAATCGAGAGAGGATTTCAATTAAATTGGAAAAATTGACCAACATAAGTAATTTCAAATTGTCACTATAATTGTTACACTAAAAATGGAATAATAAAGGAGATTCGACATCTTAACGATGCATTTCACATATTTGAAAAATACATTTACCTACTTTCATTAGTTTAATTGATAATTTATGTATTAGTATAAAAAAAAATTCAAATTTTGTTTGTTATTTGATTAAAGTTGCAATTAATTTTAATCAAACACATAGTTCTCGTGAATTCGACACTCTATTAATTATTATATTACTCGACCATGATCCCATGTACTCGCGGCTTTTCAAATGATTAAATAACTTTTAAGATTGCAACTTGTCAGGTAGATATCGACAACACTTTTAATATTAGTTGTGTATACCCTGTGATTGTTCGACAATTAAGTTAGTGCATTTTAGTGGTTGAAATTTTCTTCAAAAGAGTAAAGAATTTGATGATGCATGCTAGTATTCCGTGTTTGTGTCCACATGTGTTTTCTGGTAATGATGCACTGAGTGTCATAAAATTTCCATGTTTCGTGAAAAGATCGACCGTTTCCATTGAACTAGCGAAAGTGACTCTACATCAAATTTCGAGAGAGAAATTGTAGAAAGAATTAAAAGTTACCAGTAACTTTAGTTAGTTAAGAGGATTTGTATAGTTTACATGTGCTTCGGTTATATCACTTTGCCAACTCCATTATATGTAGCAGTTGGATCAAAATATTAATCGACCGACCAACCATAATCATGGATTATAATTTCTATTTATGGTGATTTAGTTGATGCAATAAATTAGTGTGAAAATAAGTAACAACTACACATCCAATAAATTTATCCAAAAAAAAAAAATGATAAGAGAGGGAAATAAAAGTAGCAAATTATCCAAATAATGCAAAGTGAATGCCCTCAGCCCTAAGCAGTATTTGATGTTGATGCACAACTAATCAACTGAGAAATTATCTAAACTCCAAATTTATTTGTACTATTAATTTTATCCCATAATAATTAATTTCAACATTTATTACTAGATACAATCATACTATTATTATTGAATTAGGCCGTGGTCCAAATTTGCCGTCTGCCTACCAATTTTGACTATTCAGCTAATTTTCTCTAGTGCTGTTTGAAATTTGGGGTTAGGGTTTATGAATTATTTTTTGACTGGAAATTTCTATT
This sequence comes from Fraxinus cuspidata, assembly GCA_903798385.1. Classification (NCBI taxonomy): domain Eukaryota; kingdom Viridiplantae; phylum Streptophyta; class Magnoliopsida; order Lamiales; family Oleaceae; genus Fraxinus; species Fraxinus cuspidata. The sequence goes on from CAIGRP010110827.1 coordinate 16,586, forward strand.
TCACAGGTGTAATTTTATTGGTAGGGGTATAAGAGTCCTAGCTCACGCGACATTGATTAATTTTTATATTGAACCTTGACATTTTCTAGCATTTTGTACATTTTGAATTTCAAATTGAATTAAATGGAAATGTATCGTATGTGAGTTGAAAATATGACTATTCTCCACATATATACATTGTGTTTGGAAAGGCTAATTAACTTGGCAATACTATTATAAACCATGCATATTCAGTACATCTCGATACCAATAACTTTTCAATCGCACATTTGATTGACTTTTATCAAATTATGATAAATGTGCAATTCATCTTTTGATGACCTACTGCAGAGTTTTTGTATGAAAAGCTAACTTAGTGTCAATGAACTATCTGGCAAGGACGATAATGAAACCAATTTGTCGACTTGAGGATCTTTATGGAATCCTCTGTGTAGATTGTCCTACTACTTTGATGATGTTAGATCCGATTTATTCAAAATTTGCCAATATAACACTAATTAGACGTAACATGAAACACATGAAAAGTAACATATGTTCTATAACATAATCATCACTCTTAAATAGCATGAGATTATATCTTGACATTCGTTGACTTAAGTATTGATACTTAATTTCCTGGCAAAGTGATTTGTAGTCGCTCATTACCGTAGTCATCATACGTGATATACATGTGGCAGTTAGTGATTTGATATATAATACAATAAGAACTACAACATTAATACACTTTTAGCAATTAATTGTGGGTCTAATTATGTTCTTTTAGCAATTATGTTCAACGACTCGATGCAAAGTCTACAAAAACTTGCATTAGGCTCGAGGAATGTAGATATAATTTTGCTAGCACTAAATTTAGAAATTATAATACGCAGAAATTTAAGTTTCAAGCTAATTGTTTTTTTATTTCCTGAAAGTTACAATTCTCTACTTAAAAATCACTTTCTAAATTCAAATTACAATTCTCAATTTGAATTAAAAAAATGCTAAATTTACACTCCAAATGTACATCATCCTTGACATTTGATTTGTTGTTAAAAAGGATTGGAGGAAAATTGTTTACTTCAGAATTTGACATGGGCTTCGAAGCAGTGAAAAAAGCCCAAAGGCCTATTTGTTTTCGTAAGTGGGCTTCCTCTCCAACAATAGAGTTTTAATTTGGGCCTCACGGCCTAATCTATCAGAAGAATTTTTAAAATTGACAACTAATTCAACATCAAACCATTAACCTTAAAATAATTGAAATTGGCCATTCGAAATTGACTTGTAAAGTCCTTTTGGGTCAACGTCGTTATTTTTTCTTATTTACATTAATCCAAAGCTAATCAAATTATGCCACCAATCAAAACACACTTTTACCTTACCACGCGTGACAAGCCATCTTTATTCCTCTCCCCCCCAATCGAAAGGAAAATTGAACAACTTGTCCCTAATCTATACCTCATTTAGCATATCCGGACCAAACGGGGGCAGAGCTAGCAGCATAGAAGTCGACTCGGCATTGACAGCTTTGTGCCACATTGGAGCGGTCCAATTTGTGGAAAGCAATTTGGTCCTAGTTCGTGCAATCGAAGATGGCCTACATTGGCACAAGAATTATGGGATTGTAGTAGTAGGTGTTTAGGGTCGAATATGGCATTCGTCGAACGAAACTTAGCTCCTACTTGGTTCTCATTTCTTAAATTTTTTTTTTCAAACTCATTTTTAATTATTTATTTTA
>CAIGRP010110831.1:0-10068 GCA_903798385.1 Fraxinus cuspidata
TTTTAATGTATACTAAACATGGGCTTAATTTTTCATTAAGTAAAATTGAAGGTTAATTAATATACACGGACGCGGATAATGAAATGCATTCTTGAATGTGAAATTTTAATTAACTTATAATTAAAATTAATAACACTGAAATATATAAATGAAAATGAATATTAATTAAATGCATGTGAATGTTAATTAATTGATAATTAATAATGAGGAATTTCATACATTGATGAAAACAAAGATGTGAAATGAATATGTCAAATGTACATGTACATTGATGTTAATTAAATGGTTAAATAAATTAAATATATATTGAAAAACGAAAAATGAAGTATTATTGAAATAATTGAATTATAGTAGGAATAGAATCGTCCCAACAATAATTCTCATTTGATATGATATTTAATATATTATAGATAAAAAAAAAATCGGAATTCGGATTTTTTTGTGCATCATCTCACAAAACAAGAATATTAAAGAATATCTTAAAAGAAACAAACAAGAACATTATGGTGTGGGACAGACAAGAATGGCATACATGTGAACTTAATGTATAATTCATATAAAAAAAAAGATGATTAATTCCCGTAAAATAGTACGAAGTCCCAAAATACGAGTGACACTTCAATTTTGTAGGCATTTTTGCTCTCATGGATCGTCTTTATATATCTTACTTTCGTCTAAATGAAAGAATATTTTGAGAAATAATACCAAAATTATATAATATATCATAATGTAAGTATGGACGACATGATTTCAAAACAAATTATATCCATCAAATAATTGCAAAATCTAATTATATTCACTGTTCATATGCAAAATTATGTTATTGGGCGTGATAAAAAATGGGAATTTGAGGAAAATGAGGCCATACGTTGGCTGAAAAAACTCCATTGGCTTAAAAAACTCCATTGACAAAATATCCACATAATTGTCACGAATCCGTGGTGCACTTGACGAATATATTCTATAATTGTCACAAGCCCATCAGCATAATTATGAACATTTATGGGCCCCGGAAGATAATTCATTCTATTCCTATACTCATTTTGCGACTAATCAACGTTGAATGTTAATTAATTTAGAATTAATATTAGAAAATATATACGTAAAAATGAACGTTAGATCATTTATTTAATTTTCCATTAAGTAAAATTGAAGGTCAATTAATATACACGGACGTGAATAATGAAATGCATTTTTGAATGTGAATTTTTAATTAACTTATAATTATAATTAATAACACTGTAATATATAAATGAAAATGAATATTAAAAAAATACATGTGAATGTTAATTAATTGAAAATTAATAATTAAGAATTTCATACATTGATTAAAGCAAACATGTGAAATAAATATGTGAAATGTACACGAACCTTAATAGTAATTAAATGGTTTAAATAAATTAAATATATATTGAAAAAAGAAAAATAAAGTATTAGTGAATAATTGAATTATAATAGAATTGGAATCATCCCAATAATAATTCTCACTTTATATGATATTTAATACGCTATAGATAAATAAAAAAGGGAATTCGGATTATTTTGTGTATCATCTCACAAAACAAGAATATAAACAAATATCTTAAAGAAACAAAACAGGAATGGCACACATGTGAACTTGATGTATAATTCATGTAAAATAAATGAAAATTACAAAACTTGAATTTCTTTATATTATAAGAAAAGATGATTAATTTCCGTAAAATAGTACTAAGTCCCAAAATACGAGCAACATTTCAATTTTGTAGGCATTTTTGCTCTCATGGATCGTCTTTATCTATCTTACTTTTGTCTAAATGAATGAATATTTTGAGAAATAATAATATATCATAATGTAAGTATGAATGACATGATTTCAAAACAAATTATATCCATCAAATAATTGCAAAATCTAATATAAAGTTGAACGAAAATAGAAATTACAATTTATATTAGAAACAAATATATATTTGAGAAGTTAAGATGAATGAATATAGAATGCTCGGAAGATTTCACTTTTAAGTCGGACCAACAAATATATGTTTCTTTTGTTTGGTAGATTGTTGAGAAATATAATTTGTAAATATATATATATATATTTCGGAGTGTACGTGATTAAAAATTAGGAAAAATTTATGTATTTACCGTCCATGTGCAAAATTGTTTTATTGAATAACGTGCGATCAAAAATGGGAATTCGAGGAAAATGAGGCCATAAGTTGGCTTAAAAAACTCCATTGACTTCACTAAAATTAAAGCTTAAAAAATAGTAAAAAACTGAAAATTACAAAAATTGAAAATAGTAAAAAAGAAAATAAAAATAAAGAACACCACTTCACCTGAGCCGTCTTTTCTTTTCTCCATGTAATCGAAAGAAACCCTAGTTCTTTCCGTCTCGCTGCAAATCCAGGCTTGTCTTGGTTGTTCGATCCTTCATAGAAAATCCTGAAATCCCATATATATTGCTTTGATTCTTTCACATACAAATACTAGGAAGTAGTGATATTAAGTTAGATAAATATGTATAGAGATCGAGTGGGAGGGGGGTCATCGAAGGGAGGTGAGATGCTGGATCGGAAGCGAATCAACGATGCGTTGGACAAGCACTTGGAGAAGTCTTCACCTTCTACCTCCAGGAACAAGCCATCGGCCGTCGCTGTACCCTCCGCCGTTGGGAAGCATCTCGATCAGCGTGACACTCGCTCCTCGTCCACCCTTGCCACCAACAAGAACAAGTTCTCTAACAGTATGTGATTTTTTTATTATTGGATTTTGTGGTTTGTGGTAATTTTTTGGAATTTCTTGTGGCCTTTTTAGAGGAACTATAGTTGGTTGTTCTCCTTGGAAGATTGTTAATGGATTTATGTTTTTTGTTGCAATCTTGAAAAGTTTTTATTTTATTTTCAAAAAATATTTATTTGCTAAAAGTAAAGAATCCTTTTAAAAAAACCAATTTCATTCTACGGATACTTCAATTTTTACTTATTTTAGTAGAAAGTGTTCTGTTGCTGGCTTTCTCTAGATCCTGAGCTAAAATAATTTCGCTTTAGAGCTTTGCGGGAGTGTAGCATTGAAGTGGAGTTGGAATTTAAGGCAGTATTTTAATCTGTTTACAATTTCACTTTGCTTTTTGATTCTGATCGAGTCTGATGTGAAATTTTGTGGAAAAGAGTTGAGAATATGGAAGTCTGTAGTTAAAATAGTTTACGTGTATGTGTATATGACGGCGTGAATTAAATTTTTGTTTGCTAACAAATGAATGGAAGGATGTCTAAATGTCAAGTCATATCAGCAATGTTGCTGATGGGGTTTCATGTGTTTATTGTCTGTGCGTCGCTAAAATGAAATGAATGGTGATGTTTTGTAATTTTGGGAGTTTTGTGCAGCAGTGATGGCTTTCAGCTTTTATCAGCATAAATCAAACGTTTTATCATCGTGTTTCAGTTGCTTGCCATAGTTATATCTCAAAATATGAAACATTACTCCTCATATTTCTGGTATGTGGATACAATTAGAATATACATAAATACTTATGTTTGAAGATAGATTAGTAATGTATATAGCAATTTTGATAGTTCTGACCATGTATGCATGTATGTTGGGATGGTGTATAACATAGATTTATGCATATGTTTTGATCAAGGGAAATCAGATTGTAATACTGATGTTAACCTCCTTTTCAGACGAATCTGAAACAGATAGTGAAGAATCTGATGTTAGTGGTTCAGATGGGGATGATACATCCTGGATTTCGTGGTTTTGCAACTTGCGGGGAAACGAGTTATTTTGTGAAGTTGACGATGAATACATTCAAGATGATTTCAACCTTTGTGGGTTGAGCAGTCAAGTCCCATATTATGATTATGCACTTGACCTTATTCTGGATGTTGAATCCTCCCATGGTAAGCTTTTTAGCATGTTTAGTCATTTTCAAGGCTGCTTAAAGGAAAATTCTTGGGTTGATTGTGTGATTTTGTTGCTGTAGTTCTGTTCTGACTCTGGTTAACTTGGCTGCTGCTCTAAGTTTCAATTTTTTCTATATAAAAAAAAAAAGATCTGTATTTTTACAAAATTGGACATAATTAATCAAAACCTGAGAGATTCTTGCTTGGTGCAACTGTAGCATGTTTATCCTTTTCACAAACACAGATCGTTCTGACTGTAAAATCTATAAAGCCAAAAACACAGCATCTCAGCACACATATGAAGGGAATGAATGAAAGCGAGGTAAATGCACTATTCATGTTCGGTTCGGGAGTGATTGGGTAATTAGAGGGAACGAGTTGAGGACTAATTTAATTGTTGTATCATAATACTGTAGAAATGAGTTGGGCTGATGTACATGTTAGCATCTGTTTCCTCTTTTTTTTAATTTTTTGGGTGGTGCAAGGTGAGTAGAGATTAAACCACAAAGCTGTTAGGTAGTCTTAAGTCACGAGATGGTTGGTTTCTATTGTAATTAATAAAGGGCCTTTGGAGATTGGATCATTGGCCCAAGTAAAAAAATTAGGTATATCCCTTTAAGCAATATAGTTACACTTTTACCAGACTCATTATCTTTCGTTGGGTTTTCCTCAGTTGCGACCTGTCTTAATTAAATGTAGTAGATGGGGAAAAAATAGCTAACCTGAGACTTAGTTCAAACTGATATCTAGGATTTTGATTGTAATTTTCAAAAAATATTTACACGCTCTTATCATGATCATACATATTTCAGCTTCTGCACGAAGCTTTGGTGCAATCTTAAGGGATAATATGTTGTAATCATAACCTGACATTGTCCAGATGCCTCTAGTGAAAGTAGAATTCAGCTTTAGTCTTGAAAGAAAATTTCTTTCCGATTTCTTATTAATAGTTGACAAGGTAAAATGAAAAGGATTCAATTTCTAGTCTAAAATGAAATGAGCAGACTATAATTAGCTGTATTTTATGAATTCAATTTTTTTTTTGTTAAGAAAGAAAGATATCTATTTCTTCACTTTTTTTTTCTCTATCGAATGCAGTAACATGGATTCTTGTTGGTTGTGAAAACCGAAAAGGCGAAAACCCTGGTTGAATATATTATGGCTACTTAAACTAGAATAACACCAGAAATTTAACGTCGTCAAGCAATTTTTATATTGTTGCAATGAAAATATTCTTTAGAATTTTTTTTATTATTTTTATTTTTTAATTTAGAGCAGAGTACCATAAAATTTGGACTTCTTTAATTTCATAGGAGCTTTTCCTTCTTAGATTTTGCCAATTCAGAACTTCTAAGATGCTCTAGCATGAGAGTTGGATTGTGTCTCTCAACTAAAGTTTCCTCCTGCCTCACATTTGGTTTGTACAGTTAAAACATGTGGAAGGATTGTGATTATTAGGATGATTTTTCACTCAGTATTTAGTTTACCTGGCTCCTCGCAATCTTAACCACTACGACTGGGAACCATCATAGATGAAGCTTTCTTTTATTAAGTGCGGGGCAAATACTCAAATCGGATAAAGGGCGAAGGGTAGGGGAGGAAATGTTGTTCCACTAGCTTCTTATATGTTGCCTTTTACATATTATACAACAAATATGTGCCTCACCATCTTAATTGAAATCTGGATCGGAATCGAATAGGCTTGGAATCACAACCAGAATGAAAAGCAAATATACCCAATTTGGTGTAACCAGAAATCTGATAAAAAAAAGAAGTTATTTTGTTTGACTATTAAATGGAATTAGAATTTAGAACGATCTACATTTGCCCACTGTTCGCTGGGGAAAAATTGAGGGTTCTTTTGGTAAGTAAGTATATAATTTGACAACCTATTATAAGTATAAGAGAGAGAAAATTTACCTAAGGTATAAATAAGATAAAAAGGAACTTTAGACTTCTTCTTTCTGAAGTTGGTTGGACGAGTCTCTGTCTGAAGGATCACGGTTTGGTTTTATCTAGAATAGGATCTACCAAGCTGAGAGAGGTGTATGCGAACTAGCATTTGCATTCCATTTTGACCAAAATTATATTCCTAGCAACCAAGAACAAGGTCTGATTAGTGTTACAATTCTTTTTCCAGTTTTCTATTCTCCCAAGTCTAACTAAACAATCCCTTTGGTGTCGAAAGAATTTTCTTATTGGTAGAGTATCGTATAAGCTTTACGTTATAATATCATCTAAGCTTTACATTATAATTTCTTCTTATGATCGCTAACAATGCTGTCCAGTCAAAGAAAAAGACACTACAGATTTGTTAACTATGTGAAGTTTAATTTGAAAGGCAATGAAGGATTTATATTTTTGTTCACTGGGAACCAATTTTGCATGCTAAAAAGAATAAGCACTTGTAAGCACGTTTTGGCCTCTAGGCTCTTTTAGGATTTAACAGCTCATAGAGTAGAAAAAAGCTAGGTATCCAAGCTCTTCAATAATGCTAATAATCACTAATGTCTCTTATTATTTAAGCTTACTAGCTAGGCAAAGTCTTTACAATTGTTTAACTATGCAAAGGTTATTATAAGCTTTTAGTGCTTATAAACTTTTCCAAACACCTTACTAGATAAAAAAAATCTTACATGAGGTTTTGCTTTTTGCCTTTTCTTTTGTCCAACATTGTGAAAAATTAAGGGTTTTGTGGTGCAAATGCTGTGAACATGTATAGTGAGACGATCTTTCTGTGCCTTATCTCAAGCAATTAGAAGACTGTTTTACTACTTTGGAACTTGCATCTATTGTCCTCACAAGTAAATAGACTCTCCATATTTTACATTTTTATCAATATGATTTCAGTTGTGTCTCCGAGCTCACCCATAATTTATTTTAGGTGCCTTTATTAACTAAGGGTTCTATTATACATTTAATAATTATGTCTATAACCCAATTTGTTTCTTCTTTACAAGAATTTTATATAGTTGCCATTGACCCATCTTCATCTCCCCACTTTTAATCCCAAATATGATTTTAGAGATAATGTTCTCTCTATTATGGTCACATAGGTGACATGTTTACTGAGGAACAGAATGAGTTGATTGAATCAGCCGCCGAGATGTTGTATGGGCTTATTCACGTCCGATATATTTTGACGAGCAAGGGAATGGCTGCAATGGTAACAGTAGAAGCCATATTTTTTATTTTTTTTGATTGGCTTTCTTGTTATTTTCAGTTATTCATTTAACTTCTTGAGATGGAACTGCTACAGTTAGAGAAGTATAAAAACTTTGACTTTGGAAGATGCCCAAGGGTTTACTGCTCTGGACAGCCTTGCCTTCCAGTTGGACAATCAGACATTCCGCGTTCAAGTACTGTGAAGTTGTACTGTCCCAAGTGTGAAGATATTTACTACCCTCGATCCAAGTACCAAGGCAGTATCCTAATAGCATTTCTAGACTTTTATCCTTTGTTTCTTTTGCCTTCTTGTTTGAATAGGGTGCATGGATGCTACTCACATGGATACACACACATGCATACAAAATGAATGCACCACCCCCATCCAAGGACTTCTGAGCTAGAAGGGAAACAAGATTTATATACTCCTTTTTTATCTTCTTTTTTTTTTTTTTGGTGGGTGGGTGGGGGGAATATCGATGGTTGACAAAGGCAAAACACCACCCATGATACTTGTTAAATTAGCACAATGACTGTACTGGTACTCACTTCATACTTGACTGAAGATTTAACTCTATTACCATCCAATACTCAGTTGCTCGCCTTTTGACCTTCCATTATGCTGACCCGAGACATTTTAAGTTCTTCTGGTACTATTAAAGCCATTCTCATTAGCCTGCTTTTTGCAAATTTCTTTTTCTCATTGAGTATTGCACTTTTCTCATTCCTAACATTGTATCTTGTAAAGATTACATATGGAAAGCTATATTTCCGGAATGATGATTGACAAAAAAATTGGTATATTTCTTAGATAATGCACAAAGCCATGACAGGTAAGGAACAATTTGTCAGTAAATTACACTTTTGAATGCTTTCCTTGATTCCCTTAGATATTGATGGAGCTTACTTTGGAACCACATTCCCTCATCTCTTCTTGATGACTTACGGACACCTCAAGCAACAAAAACCAATACAGAGCTACGTCCCACGAGTATTCGGCTTCAAGCTTCACAAGCCTTGATGATGAAGTTTTCTATCGCACCATGTCATCTCAATTTTCCTGCCAGTAACCGGTTCTCCTTAGGCTTCCACGATGTTCGAGTGGGTTGTAACCAGGCAAAGAACGACAGCTATTCATTTGTGGAAATTGATGAAAAAGCAATTCTGGTGTCTTTCAGGCAAATTTGTCGTTAAAAATGTGTCTCTGAGATCAACAGAGCATATGTAAGTTTTGTTACTGTTTGAAATGTTATTCTATTTTGCGTGTGCATAATTTTTCGCAAGCATTATATTATGAACATTAGGATTCTCTCATTTAAAATAGATTAGCCCATGTTTGAACTACATTATTTTTTTCATTCTCATTTTCATTCTTTCTCATTTTCAACCACACATTCTTCATTAAAATAATATTTTTCATCACATTAATAATTTTTTTTTTTCAATCACATATCCTCATCACATCAATTTACTCTCAAATTGTGCACAAAACAGGGGTTAAGTTTGTTCTTTTCAAATTATACTATTTTTGATATTAAATGTGATGGTACATGTTAACGGTGTCAATTTATATAATAGACAAGGAGTAATTATTATGAGGTACCATAATTTAATTTTTTTACAATTATAGAAATATTAATACTTAAATAAAAATATATCTATATGTTGAAGGATATGGATTCTAGAATGTGGAAATTACACAAAATTAGAACTATAAAGATTCAATTTCAAAAATCAGATTGAGAGTTTCACTTTTCAAAAATTGGATATTTCATTTTTAAATATTAAATATTAATTATACAATTTTCATCCCAAACTCTAATAAATTTTATTTCAATTTTCCTCCTCCTTCTCTCCGTCACTCTCTCTAACGACGCCCTCTCCTCCCTCTCTGTTGCCAACCCTGCCTCCATGAGACGGCGCAGTCTCGTCTGGCGACGTCGTCGTGGGGGCACCACTGTGAGCAACTGTCACCATCCATTTCTTCCTCCTTCTCTCCTCTCCATCACTCTCTCTCTCTCTACGGACGCCACTCTTCTCCCTCTCTGCCGTCAGTCCATCCTCCATGATATGGCACAGCTTCGTCCGACGACGTCACAGCGGTGCATCGCTGCGGGAGCACCGCTGTGAGTTGCATGGCGGCATAGAGGTGCAGCGGTGCATCGCTGCCGATGCACCGCCGTGAGTCACCACCGCAGTGTAGATTCGTTCTTTTTTTTTTAGTGGTGTGGTGATTGTTGAGGTGTGTAGTGCGGTGGTAGGAACGGAGATTCCCGGTGGGTGTGACTGTGGTGCTGTAGGTGCTTCTTCCTTTTTTTTTAAATTTTGGAGTGGTGTGGTGATTGTAGAGGTGTGCTGTGCGGTGGTGGTGGAGATGTGCGGTAACGGAGGTCTCCGGTAGGTGCAGCGGTGATGCGCGGCTATGGTGCTGTAAATGCAATGGTTGGGTAAGTGGTGTGGTGCTGTATGCGGTGGTGGCTGTGATGGAGATGGTGACGGGGGTTGTTGTTGTTGTGTTTGTGGATTGATGGTGATTGTGGTGACATTGTTGGTGGTGGTCGGCGAAGGCAATGGTGATGATGGTAGAGTTGAGGGTTTTTTTTTTGGGTTATAGGATGGGGAGGTGGTGGCGGAGGTTCTATGGTTTTAGTGGTGGTGGTGGTGCAGTGGTTGTGGGTGGTGGTGGTGGTGATGTCGGTATTTTTAGATGATGGTTTGCTATCGGGAGGAGGTGGTGTTGGTTTCGATGACGGGGTTTCGGTGGTGGCAGTGGTGAGATGGTAGTCACAAGAGTTGGTGGTGGTCACATATTTTTTGATTGTTTGTGACCATTAAATTGATTAATCTGTGATTAATAAACAATATTCAATCAATGAAAAAGATAAATTTTGACTGAAAATAATGTGTGACCTAAAAAATTGTTAATTTGTTATCGATAATTTGATAATTTGTAACTGCCTGATAAGTTGTGACTTATAATATTTGTAATTTGTTACCTATAAATAAATTGTGATGTTTC
>CAIGRP010110832.1:0-10028 GCA_903798385.1 Fraxinus cuspidata
ATAGGGGTAAATTAGGAAAGATCTTGACAAAAATTAATTTTTCAATGATATTAAAGAAGCTTTCTTAATTCGTGTGAAAAACAGAAACAACTTATATAATTGGGACGGATGAAGTATTAGTTTAAAAGCTTTGAGGGTGAGGGGTTACAGCGCCATGGAGAGTGGGAAAGATTTAGGGTATTAATGGGCCATTTTAATGGTAGTGGGCTAATGGGTTTTTATTCGGCCAATAAATGGGCCTAATACTTTTTGTTAAAATTATCAATGGAATATTTTCACTGGAAAACGTTTAATAAATATTTATTTTTTACAAATTTTTTTGGCAGAATTTTTGCCGTTGATAATTATTTAATAATTTTTAAATTTTACTTTCAAATTTCACCAACAAGTAATTTTTTCGTTGGTAATTATTTTACTATTTTATATAATTTTCAATGAAATCAACCGTTAAAAATCTAGTCGATAAATTATTTAATTAATTATTTTTTAATTTTTTAATTTTAACCAACGGATTAGTAACATAATTATATTCAACGGAAAATTTTCCGTTTCCAATTCCGTCTGTAAATTAATATTTATTTTATAAAAGTAATATAATATTAATTAGTTGCTAATTTGTTATTGTCTCGTCAATAATAATAAGGGAAGTTGTCCGTCGCTAAAATTTCGTCTTCGTTGCCTCCTTATCTAGTAGTGATCATCACAGCCATAAACAATCCAAAATTTTTTATTACTAATATTACTTACTAGTAAAACTAAAAAAAGACCGAACAAGGAGGATTGGGATAGCTTGCAATTCTATGAAAAAATGTTTTAATTTTTAATTTTTTTAAAGTATCAAAAACCTTACAAATTGCTGTATATAATTTATTGGCTTGGGTGATTGAGGTTAATTTGATGTTTGTTGAGCTTAGTTTTTTTTTTTTTTACCCCTCTAAATTATAAAAATGGGAAAGGCTTTGATGGGTTAATTTTGACATAATTTTTACCAAAAACTGTTTGCACGTTTTGTCGTTTAAGCATGCATATCCGGTCAATGAAATATGTTGACCACATTACCACGTACATACTTTATATGCAAGACATTTCGAAAATGTATCGAGTACATGTGCACATTTTATAATACTACTAAACACAGTATATTGATAATATGAAGCAAGGCAAGCGCAACGAATTATTAACTAAGAAAATCTCCCGTTGCGAGGAGTAAAAATCCCAAATAATTATAAAATTTAGGATATACAATTGCTACAGCTTCAAGAACAAAGTTCTTGACAAAGACAAAGATTACTAGTTCAACCAAAATAGTAAAGGTTCTTATTCGGATAGACAAGAATTCAAAGCTAAATCGTACCCATGCTCTCGAGGATTTTTAACATCTCTTTGCTTTTCTTGTCTTATTGCTTCCAAGCCCTGGTGTGTGTGAAGTCATTAATTTGCACACTCATTCAGATGGACTTGTCTAAATCACGTGTAAACAAAATTATTTATTTGACGAATTGGGAAACCAACCCAGCACTTACAAGATCCTAGGAAATATTGAAAATTAAGATGTAAAACGTCCTTTAGACGTTACAAGATATATGCTGCCTCAGTTGAGAATCAGCGAATTAAGAACTTCGATTTTAAAAAAAAATGAGAGAAAAGAAGATAAAGAATTGTCCGAGACTCCAAGGTAACATGATCACCTAGTTTTGTGCTTAACATTTAGTGCACTTCTACGTATACATGATAAGGCTAAAAGACAAATTCAGTAAAATGTTAACGTGCACAGATGTACTTGTCGAATTTTTATGGCCTGTTTCAACCCCCATTTTTTTCCTCAAAATGCATTTTGGACTTGTATTTTGATGAAAAATGCGTAGAAAGAAAATAAGGAAATGTTTTGAATTTGCGTGTAATATTATATTATTGAAGAATGTATGGTTAAAAATAAGAGAGAGAAAAATGTATTTTGAAAATAATAATTATTAAACAAGAGCTAAGTCATTGGGTTGTGTTCTAAGGCCTTGTTTGATTTTTATTATTTTTAAAGTATATTTTTCTCTATATTATTTTCAATTACACTTTTTTTCAATAATATTATATTACACGTAAATTTAAAATTTTTCCTTATTTTTAACTACGCATTTTTCATTAAATCATTATTCTAAAATGTATTTTGGCAAAAAATTGAGCTCAAACATGCTCTAAATCTGATTTATTTTTTTAAATAAAAATATAATATTCTATTTTTTCATCTTCTAATATTTTTTCATATATATATATTTTTTTTTTGTAAATTTTACTATTTAGAAATAAGGTGAAAAAAAAGAACACATTTTATTGTTGTATGTTCAATGGATATTCACGCTGCTAAATATTCGAAAAGGTTTATATTACACTTTGGAAAAAGGAAAGAGTAATATTATTTTCTTCATATCAGACATACGAGATATAATTTTATTAGGTACTGCTATGTAATTATATTTTTATTTTCAGAATTTTAGTGACTGAGTTTGCAATGGACATCACAATGGCCAAGACAAAGGGTGGACCTCATTCTCATGAAAATTATAAGCTTCCGTGCCTCATGCACTTCCTCACTTGGTTCGTTTGTGTAAATTATAATCCATCTTTGTTTATAATAGCTTGAAGTGTAGGAAACCATGTGAACTTACAGATAACGTTTATAGTACCATAAATGTTCATTAAATTTTTATCGAGTACCATTCAATATCTCTCTTTATAAATACTATCTCCAATTTCTAACATTTTCCCGTGCATTCATTCTCAATTATTATTCGATCGAGAACTGTAATATGGAGTCGTCGTTGCAAAAAAAAATTTGGTGGGGCGATGATTACCTTCACCAAATCAATGGGTTTTGGATGTTAACTCAATTTGTTCCAGCAATTAACAAAGTTATTAACGAATTTAAGTCGCTTCCCAGTGATGTGATTTTGGCTTCTTTTCCTAAAACTGGAACCACATGGCTCAAATCTCTTCTTTATTCCATCATCAATAGATCTTCCAAAGAAAATTTGGTCACTAAAAATCCCCACGATTTAGTTCCAATTTTAGAAGTTCAAGTTTATACCATGTCTGAGGAATCTCCTAGCTTTCCTACTTTGGATATTCATTCGACTCGAATTTTTAGCACACATATACCATATGAGCTTCTACGCAAAACCCTAGGTTCATCCGAATGCCGCGTTGTTTACGTGACAAGAAATCCAAAGGACACACTAACTTCAACATGGCATTTCACGAACAAGTGGAAGAAGGCAGAGGAAGAGCCTTGGCCTCTCGAAGTGGCAGTTGAGAAGTTTTGCAGTGGGATAGTTCCATGTGGACCTTACTATGACCATGTCATGGGGTACAGGAAGGAGAGCTTAGAGAGACCAAACAAAATGTTGTTTATAACTTATGAGGAGCTAATGAATGACCCTAAAGCTCATGTCAAGAAATAGGCTGAGTTTCTTGGGCGTCCATTTGAAGGCGAAAATAAAGAAAAGCAAGCGGAGGAGATTGTTATGAGTTGTAGTTTTGATGTACTAAGTAACCATGGAGTGAATAAGTCCAAGGATTTTACATCTTGGTTTCAAGTGCCATATAATTCGTTCTTTAGAAGAGGGGTGGTCGGGGATCATAAAAATTATCTAAAGACCGAGATAATTGAGCGCATTGACGCAATAACGAGAGAGAAATTTTACTCCTCAGGTTTCATCTATGGGATTTAGAAGTTGGGTAATGGAACACGTTTTTGTGAAAATTGATTGTTATTGTTGATTAATAATAAGACTCATTTATTCCATGTATTAATATTATTTTCTTGATTGATATAATAAGTGGAATCCAGTTAGTTTTATTTATCTTCCTCCCATTGATCATGGAATACTTAAAAAATTATCCGGTTATTATCAATTGTACTCTCAAAACATATTGGATAACAATCATGCTAATTTAATTCTCCTTTACATTTTGTTTAACACACAGCATCAATCATAACATTATTTCTACAACAATCTTTCTCATCACTTGCCGCATTTTGACACATAGTGAGAATGTCAATAATAATATCAAGGAGAATGCACATATAGCTTAATCATTGCATAAATGGCAGATTAGCCGTTATAACAGCTTGTTTGCAAAATCGCGCCTTGGAAAATGGGTAAAGGTTGCTCGGTGGGTTGATCATAATCCAGCCCATTTTTGTTAGAATTTGGGTGTGACCTGAATTCCTTTTTGAAATAATTGAAAAATTCTAATAGAAGTGCACGTCAAGATAAATTCAGTTTGAAATTCTGTTGGAATTTTATTCAAGTTGAAATTCTATTTGAAAACCCTATTAGGAGTTGGAATATTGGGTATGAAGAGGTTGAAATTATGGAGCGGGAGCGTCATATTTTCACTAGCCTAACGCTAGCTGGCTGCTCAAGCAACACTTACAACTTTTCTCTCGAGACTTGATCGCTCACTTGGCGCTCAAGCGATGGATCGTCACTCGAGCGACATTGTTATCTGACCCAAACCATCTGACCCAAACCAATTTCGCGTTTTAATACTTTTTGACATTCTACTTCAACTACAACTCATCTATTAAGGTTTGGACGTCGTCCTACATAGTTGCTTATATATACTTGGCTTTTCTATACAATTTCATGATGTGAGAATAATGTGAGAAAAGTAATTACGAGCTTTTAGGATAATTATAACATTTTTCCATCTTTATTTGTAGTGCAATAAAATCTCCTAAATCCTCTACCATATTTTCTTGTCTTCTTTTATTTTTTTGCTTTTGATCAAATACTTATACCGTATAATTTCAACATCTTGATTTCATATCAAATAGTATCGAGCAATATTTGATCCTTGAATTCCCAACAATTGATATAAGAGATTCTAAGCATAATTAACATAACAATTTTCAGAAGGAATTTCACCACATAACATATTGAACTTGCATGACACATAAAACAGTGGTCCATTTTAGTAAGAGAAACGAAATCTCAAAGGTGACGTACTGCATTTTCCAAAACGTTTCTATAACCGTGTTTCAACGTCGGGTGCTAAACAGGTCAAAATATTGTAAAACAGAATCGGATATATTTTGAAATTTGCCAATAACATTGTATTCGACTCCCTTTCTATGTTGTTTTATCCTAGTTTACAATCATAACAATTTAGTTATTTTCAGGATTCTTGTTTATACCATGCATAAATAATACAAGCTATTTTGTCCATAGGAAACAACTAATATACAATTTATTGAGTTCTTTCAACTATTTTGTCAAATTTATTTAGGCAAGAAGCATTGTGATAAACCTAGAGAACGCGAACATCTATGTTTGCACCTATTTAACGAAAGAAAAATATAAAAATTAAAAGAGGAGAAACCCTGTCACTGCATTAGAAAATATAAAGGTATCCTTAATACACTTTTTTTTTTTTTTTCAAAAACAACATCCAAGTTTTTCTTGTGAAACAGAATAATGTGTACCTCATAACCTGTTCCTTTTTCTTCAGATGATTGAAATTGTTTGCTTGCTACATGTTGTTGATCTTTATGGCTTGCAATGGGCTCTTCCCTCTAATTGTGCTATTCTGTTGAAGCCTAATGTAGTCTTGGTAGGCAATAGGCCGATATTGGATATCACTGTTTCTGTCCAACAGCTGGCTTGCAGGTGCAATTACAGCCGTCAACTCAGGTCCATTCCCTACAGCTACTGAAATCCTCTTCTTTTGAGCGTTCACCACTGCTCGATGCTCCACACTCTTGTACCTTCCATTGCTCAATATCTACAATATATGTATAGGCTAGCATTGAGATATGATGAAGGTAGACTGAACTGAACTACACTATTAATAAAGACAAAATGCTAAAATCTTATCTATTTTACCATGTAAAACATTTGCTTAGAGTTCTATGAATTTATGCAGTAATGAGTTGAGTCGAAACATGCTAACCTCCAAATAATCTCCAATATTGACAAGAAAAGTGCCTGGGACATGTTGAACAGCTGTCCATGTTTCATTGTGTTTGATTTGCAACCCATCAACATCATGATTTTGCATCAAAATTGTGAGTCCACCATGATCTGAATGAGCTGCAAGTCCTAATGTCTTCTCTGGCTCTGGGCATGGTGGATAATAATTAGCAGCTTGAACTTGAAACCCTTCACCAAGTGATTTTTCTATGTAGTCATGATCCAGCCCTAAACCTTCAGATATTGCACTTGCTATCTTCATGGCCAACTGCCAAATCTGCTCCAAGTATTCTTTTGCTACATCCCTTCACATCGAATTCAGTTCATGATCGGTCTGAGGGTTGCAATTCTAAAACCAAGTTTGAAGCACAATATCTTTTGCTAGGAATATTAACTAAAAAATCAACATTTAGAACAACTGGTACATGGTGCTCAAATTTAAAAATGTTTTCCGTGAGAAAACTTAGCTTCAATAGGAATCAAAAGAAATTATTTGAATCAAGTATAAAAACGAAAATTGTATTCTTAAGCAAACTTATTTCATATGAATTTATCATTAGAACAATCACATATTCATGATTATAGGCAATATTTTCCTTTAGATTAATACTGTAAAGTATTGAACCGACAAGGATCGAATACCCTTTTTCAAATTTGATAAATAGTGGTTGACATGGATCAATTTATACATATATATTGATACTGATTTGTGTCACCTGTAGACAGGGGGATTATCTGGCCAGAGGTGGAAGGTTTTGTGACATGGATGGCCATAATGTCTGAAATAGTCCCTCCAGTGAAGGGTATGCTTCATTGATGTATTCAAGCTCGTTCCATATCTTATGGGACTCATTACATTGTCAGAAGCATATTTCATTTTCTGTTCCCAACTCAGATCAAAGAATTCCTCTACAACTTTAAGCATTTCAACCATTAGAGACATCTGAATCCCATGATTGATGATCTATTGAATTTTGAAACAAGCAATAATCATAATTAGTAGTGTGCATAAAGATCAAATCAAGTTTTCCCAAATATATGAAATGGAGGGTGTGCAATATTTTCCTCTCAAAGCTGCAGAATTACATATGAACATAAAAAATTAATAATAAATTTAATTAGACTGTAGTCATTCTAAATACAACCTCAAGTTAGCTAATGAAATTGTTTTAACACTATTTCCAATTTTGACCAACAAAAAATTTGAAACTTCTTCATTACTCACCCTGAAGAATCCCCAGTCAGCACAGGCAGAGCTGATGTCTCGAATAGTTGAAACTCGACGTTGAACAGGTCCATCAAGTCCACTCAAGTCTATGACAGGTATTTCAGCATGAACAGCAGATAATGGATTTCTCAGTAATGGAAGAGCAAATTCTGAAGGCAGCTTCTTCATGTCAGGTTCATTATCAATAAGAAACTTGACACCTTTTCTGTAATCATTACCGTTTTCTCGATTATCATCGGAAAATGCGAAACCAGTGCTGATTATAGAAGAAGAGGCATATAGTGCCATGGCAAGATGGTTGCTGTAGCTGGAGTGATTGTTAGAATTCTATTCAGACACGTCCTTAATATGTTTTGACTGTTGAAATGATAGAAGAATGGTGGCATAGACATGCAGATGAGACAACATTTTCTTTTGTTTCTCGTGAGAGGTGTTCAGTAGTACAGATACGTGTCCTTCGCTTAGCGAAGAAGCCCTCTGCTTGGCCTTGTAATGAGAATCAGTTCTTATGACGATGAGCAGTGGAACTTACAGCTAGTTTATATTTATAAAGAAATCGAAATGGGAAATAAATGACGATAGCAGGCATCATGCCACAGAATTTTTCAGTTTCTGGAACAAAATAGCTCAGCTTAGGTGCTATGTATTTAATTTTGGACTAAATAGGATTGTGTCTAGTGCAATACATTTATGTCCAATGTGACATATAACTAATTGCAAAGGTGGTAGAGAAATAAATGTACAAAAAGTAGAAGTATTTAATTTGTTTCTGGGGTTGTTCCTAGTACAATTAAATCTGTCAAAGGTGACATCTAACAAATTAAAATAAGTGAACATAGAGTAAAAATACTAGGGTTTGACAAAACTCCCAAAATAAATAGAATCGAACCAGATCCAACCCGAACTGAATCGATCAGTTCTTCTTAAGTTAAATATCCGAATTGGTATTTGAATCGAGAACCGACGGGTTTGATTCGGTTCTCGGTTCTAGACCAAAAACCAAAGAACTGATAAGAACCGAATCTCCCTAATTTTTTTCAATTTTTTTATCTTAAATAAGTAAAAATATTTTATTTTTTAAAATAAATTGCTAATTAATTAATTTAGTCCAAATACAAAATATGATTTTATTATTTCTAAATTTCAGCCAAGCCCAATTTAATCAAATTGACCTAAGTTTTACCAAAATCTCTTATTTTACCTTAGTGTCATTTTTACCGTTCTATTATTGTGAATTATCCATATTCCTTTTCATGTGATTTTAACAGTCAAATCTAAAAGAGTTAAGAGAGAATATATCATAATCAAATTAATGTAGCGTTATTGTAATATAAAAAAAATTAATTATCGTACGGAATCTCGGAACCGAACCGAACTCGAACGGTTCCATAATTAAATTTAAACCCGACAATTCCATTTTTTACCTTAGTGTCATTTTTACCGTTCTATTAATGTGAATTATCCATATTCCTTTTCATGTGATTTTAACAGTCAAATCTATAAAAAACTTAACAAAGAGAGGTGTAAAAGATATCACGAGATTGTGCTACATTATTTTGTAAGAGTTAAGAGAGAATATGTCATAGTCAAATTAATGTAGCGTTATTGTAATATAAAAAAATTAATTATCGTATGGAATCTCAGAACCAAACCGAACTCGAACAATCCATAATTAAATTTAAACCCGACAATTCCATTTACTAAATACCTGAAAATTTTGAGTTTGGTTCGGTTATGAGACCATGCCCACCCCAAAAAAATAAAGTCTTCTCAATCAACCAATACACATAAATAGATGGTCTCTCTTGCGGCTGCATACTCTAGATGAAAATCTATGAAAAACTCAACAAAGAGAGGTGTAAAAGATATCACGAGATTGTGCTACATTATTTTGTAAGAGTTAAGAGAGAATATATCATAGTCAAATTAATGTAGCGTTATTGTAATATAAAAAAAATTAATTATCGTACGGAATCTCGGAACCAAACCGAACTCGAACGGTTCCATAATTAAATTTAAACCCGACAATTCCATTTTTTACCTTAGTGTCATTTTTAACATTCTATTAATGTGAATTATCCATATTCTTTTTCATGTGATTTTAACAGTCAAATCTATGAAAAACTCAGCAAAGAGAGGTGTAAAAGATATCACGAGATTGTGCTACATTATTTTGTAAGAGTTAAGAGAGAATATGTCATAGTCAAATTAATGTAGCGTTATTGTAATATAAAAAAAATTAATTATCGTACGGAATCTCGGAACCGAACCGAACTCGAACAATCCATAATTAAATTTAAACCCGACAATTCCATTTACTAAATACCTGAAAATTTTGAGTTTGGTTCGGTTCTGAGACCATGCCCACCCCAAAAAAATAAAGTCTTCTCAATCAACCAATACACATAAATAGATGGTCCGAGAACGCCGACGTATGAGATCTACTGTCTGTCTACCTTTCAATATTTTTTTGCTTTTGACAGATTTTATGTATTCTACATTATAATAATGAGAAGAATAACAATTTTTAGGAAAATGTATGGTTCAAAAAGAAAGAAAAATTCTTGGATTTACGTGTAATATTATTTTATTGGAAAATGTGTGATTGATAAGAAGAGAGAAAAAAATGAATTATAATTTAATGGGACGCAATGACACGACTCGCTCGGATCATCCTTGTGGACCCGAAAAGTGATGTCCGCCGATGATAGATGCTGACTAAGTGTCAGACCCACCACCGACGCTAACTATGATTACTATTAAATATGCCAAAATCAAATGCTTATGAAAAATATAATGCAATGAGCCCAAAATAATTACTTCGTACTTTA
>CAIGRP010110846.1:0-37708 GCA_903798385.1 Fraxinus cuspidata
AGGTTGGCACATTATTCTAATAAAGATGTAGAGTTTGTTAATGTATCAATTGAGGTACGCAATTTGTCTTGACTGTGACGATATTAATTCGAAAGTGATGACATTGGTACACATATTGGGTAGATCCAATAAGTGCAGCCCAATTAGCATTGTTCTAGGCTTCTAGCGAGAATTTCCATTTGTACCACTTAAGGTTCGGCCCTTTAACCTACTACCAAATGGGTTTCATTATTTTTCCAAATTTGCTTTCTAGAGTGGGAGCGTCAAATGCTCGTTGATTCATACTTTCTGCGTATATCAAATATAACAATGGTGAATAAGGGCAATTATTCTTAGTTTGTTTTATTTTAACTCGGGCGGATAGTAGTCCTCAAATGCTATACCACCCTTGTAAATATAGATGATACCCAAACGCTCGCAAGGGTTGTCTCTTAATCAGCAATGCTTAATTCTATTCTCAAGTATCGGTGAAAGTATAAAATTTAAATGTGAATAGCAAAAGATCACGAGTTCCAATTGAAAGTTAAAAAAAAACGTTACAAGATATCTATGACAATAATCGAGTCTTAATCCATTATGTCACTTTAGGAAAAATTTCACAATGAATTATTAAGATTTACTTTTTAATGGGGTCTCTTGAAAAATAAAGAAGTGATGTTGCCTAAAGTAATTTTTGGCGTAGCCATTAATTTGTCGCTTTGTATATTGTCCATGGATTTTTATTTTGATCAAGTCATATCATGACCCAAGTTCTTAGAAGGGAAATACCATCGTGGTCATGAGGGTGGTGGTAGGACTCCACAAGGCCCAGCATTGTAGGAACGCCAAAAAAAAAATTTGTTATATATAATAATTTTAAAATTTTTATTATTATGTTAGTTAAATGACGCAATATTTATGAAAAAAGAGATAGAAATAGAAAAATATTGACTTTTATTTAACATTATTATCATAATTGTGTATCGTACCAAGACATTTTATTAGAGTAAGGGAGAGGATTCATATGGTTTAGACTCCTTTGTAGCTAATTTCAATATATCGTACTTAGCTATTTTTCTTTGTTAATTGTAGGCATTTAACTTGGTGTGATATGCAATTGTATAAGATACTAAAGTCTAAGAATAACTTGATTGATTAATTATATATTTTTTAATATAATTGTCTTAAATAGTATCTTGCCTTGAATAATGTAAGGGAAAAGAGAAAAAAGTATCATGCATTAAATATTATTTTCTTGATTCCAAAAAAAATTGGGATATGGATAATTGTATTCTCTTGAAGTTTGATATGTACACCTTGACAAGCTAGCTTTGATATCTTTTGAACAAAATTTGCTTAATTTGATATGTACGTCTTCAATGGATTAGCTTTGATATCTGTTGGACAAAATTTGTTAGAACAATTGATTATGAAAGTTTAATTAGTAAGTTTGCTTCTAAAAATGCGAGAAAAAATATTTTTAAGTGATTTGTTGCATTTCAAGGTTTACACGTGGTATTTGTTGTTTTTTTTATTCTGAGGTTTGCTCATATGGAGTTGAACGAAGAGCTTAGTAGCTTGGATGGTCATACTAGGCCATCTACCATTATGAGGATGTCGATTACTACGAGACTCTGAAGCCCTTTATAGTTCACACTAGACTGTCTATCATTATGTGGTCATCGACCAATACGAGATCCTCTACGTTCATACTAAGATGTCTACAACTACGAGGCCCCTCTACCACTACGAGGCCAACACAACACTTAACCATAAAAATAGTTATGAGTTGGATGAGAACCATTCAACGGTTATTATGAGCACAACCAACCGCTGCATAGGTAGAGGTCTTTCACTTAGAATGTGGGGGTAATGGGAGGTGCTACGTGGATACGTGGCACAATAGCCGTTGAGCAATTTCTTGGTTTTAGACACCTATAAATACTCTTAAGGCGAGACAAGTATGAGTCTTGATATTTTATCTGAATACACATTTTATCTTTTCTTCCTAAGCTCACGTTCTTAAATCTCTTATTAATTCTCACGACGGCCTCATAATGATAGATGACCTAATATGAACATAGAGGGTCTTATAGTGGTAGGTAGTAGACGGTCTAGTATGACCGTAGAAAGCCTCATAGTGGTAGACGACCTAGTAAAACGTAGAGAAACTCATAGTGATCATCTGCTTCATAATGATAAATGGCCTAGTATGAACGTAAAGGGCCTCGTAATGGTAGGCGGCTACTATGAGATAGTTTTTTGTTAATTGACATGAATTTTGATAAAGTTCGAAAAGTGCTTTTAAACTTAACTAGTATTTCTCTTATTCAAATAAGTAAACAAATATTTAAATATCATATTTTTGTAATGAAATAATGTTATTGAAATATTTTTTATATATGCCCATTTTAAAATATCACATAGGGCATCCAAAATCTCGGAGCCAACATTGATACCATCGAATATCCCAGTGATGGCAACATGAAGGAGATGGATTGAAGATTACAATACCATCCATGTCCCGCCAAAAAATTTCACATGATATCTCAACCTAAGGCGAACTAGGGCGAGGGGGGATGTTATCACACGTTTCTTTTCTTTTTATCAACTTTTCTTTGCTTTTGACTACTAGATTGACTTGCATAATATGATGATAATCTTTTATTTGATATTTACTTTGGTAAACTTATTTACTATTTATTTCAATTTTATAATAGAAATGTGGGAAGTTTTTGTTTTTATAACATAAATTGGGCGGGTTAGGGGAGAGGACCGTGGTCCCTGTCCCTTCCCCCACGGTGTTGATTTTCAGCCCCGTTTTCGTCCATAGACCAGATTAAGAAGGGAATTTCCGTTCCGTTTAGGATTGGAGTGAATAGTGGCAAAACTCCAAAGGAAAGATATTTAAGATTTTAACTAAAATCTTCATGGTGGAATTTGGACAATACGATGGAGTGGGGGGGGGTGGGGGGGTGGGAAGGTGAATTATGTAACAACTTTTATTCTTTAGGTGGAAAATCAGTGTACTTGTCGTTAGTAAGTACGTGACCCCATTTCTGTCCATTATTTCACTATGAACCTCTCTTTGAATCATCCACTCTTAGTTTTGGATAATTATCACGAGTCAAGTACAATATTAAAAAAAGATAATGATACTGCGATTCCTATATTTGAATTATTTTGACATTCCTGTCAATTGGACAAAATTGACTAGAGTTTCTTACGTGTTTCGATAATTTGCTCAAATTTATCTCTCATTATTCAAAACTCTTTTTTTCTACATACTAATTTTTAATTATGCATTCATACAATAAAATGTTATACACATAAATTCAAAATTTTCACTACTTTTTAACCAGACATTCTCAAAAAATTTACCATTCAAAACAATATTTTTTCAAAAATATGGCCACCAAACAGGGGCCTAATCTTGCCTATTAACTTTACCTAGATTGCTTAGAGAATATAAAACGCACTATAGCCCCCCCAGGGCACATCTTCAAGTAGTAAAAGGGGAAGGTGGAAAAACTCCAACTTTGCTTAAGGCTGCTGCGTCAAATGTTCGAATCCTGAAATATGGATTTGGTCATGGGTAAGTGAAAGTATACAAGCAGTCTTCCACAATGTACCCCTTGAAAGCATAACCTGCGATTTACTTCCTTTACCAAAGGCCAAGGCAGGACAGGTAAGACCGTCAAGGATGCGATTCATCTTATTTTAATAAAACGCACTATAATTAGTTAAAGAGTACTTTACACAAACATAATGGGGCCCGTACCTAACAGAGCACTTTAGAGACAATAACAAGGTACTTATTAAAAATTAAATTAAATTTACTCAAACTCACTTATACACGTGCCCCACGTTCAGATATTTTTCCGTCGAAACATGCAGTTCTTCATCCATGCTAATCCCTCTGTCCAATTCTCTCTCTCCACACATAGGCACAGTGTTGGCCCTAATTTTTTATAACAAGTTGTTCTTCATAATGTTCATATGATCATAGAATAAATTTTCTTTTTCTTCTTCAAGGGTCAATTCTTGCAAATAGAAGTGCCCATTATTATAGAACTCTGAACTCTATATTTCTCAGAGTTACGGTCACCGACGACTCTTTTTCCGGTAATAAACCAGACCCTTTACTCTGTTTGACATGATCATGGAAAATATTTCTTTCCTTTTTTTTTTGGCGCGAAAATTCGTCACTCACGCGTGCGCAGTCACATGTTATGAATGTAAATGTGAATGTTACTGGGTGGGATGGTGGGTTATTTGAGTGTATTATGCTGCAGCTGTATGTGCAGTCGAATGTGTTGATTTCATAATATTTTGTGGTGTATTGAAGATTTAGATAGTTCAGTTATGTTGACAATAAATGGAAATGAGCCTTCTCATTTTTCTCTCTTTTTCAAGATTACTTTGAAGATTCTTGGCCCTCCTTAAAGGCAGCCTTTTTTAGTTGTTATTCACAGCAGCAAGTCAAAAAGCAGCTAAAAACTGGTTTTTAAACACGGCCAAATGGAGACCATATTTGGGAGAAATGTTGCTTACTTTCTTGTAGTAGAATTTAATACCAGTTTAATTCTGATTTGCAATTTGATAAACGATTGGAAGTATAATTGTGATTTGCTTTTGTGTTTGAATTTGGAGGTTTCCATGGATTTAAATGGTAAAGCTCCAAAAACTGTTGGGGAAATAGGCTTGATTGAGAACAAGAAAACACCAAGAGACATCATTATCAATATTCCTGGAGATGAAAAAGACTCGAAATCCTCAGTCCTTGATGCTTCAACTGATCAAAAAATTAAGCTTTCAGCAGATTCATCTCATAGAGTATCGAATGATTCGACTCTAAGTGCTCAAAACGCTGGACCAATGAATTGCCCTTCACCAGAAAATCTGAAGTTCAGCTCAAGCTCCAATAAGCCTCCAAAAATCCCAAAAACTAAGACTCTCACTAGAAGGACAACTTTTTCAAAGTCAGTTTACTTAAAGTCCAAATCAAGATTTGGTGAACAACCTGTGCCTATTGATAGTAATATGTTCGAAGAAAATGGAACATCTGTGCAAAATGTAATATCTTATCAGGGTTCGCCTATTATGGGAATTGATACTAATAATTCTAGTACTAAGGAGACTATCAAGACGGCGTCTATGAGTTCAATGACATCTTTGAATTCAGTGCGTGGTGACTTGGGAGGTGTCGATGAGGGCGAAGAGATATATAAGAGAGTGAGCAGTAGGAAGAAGTTGAACTATAGGAAAGTGAAAGCTAAAGTTTTGATCGAGTGGGTACTGTTTCTCTGCATCCTGGGTTTCTTGATTACTTGCTTAACTGTTAACAAGTTGCAACATTGGAAGGTTTGGGAGTTGGAAATTTGGAAATGGTGTGTGCTAGTTTTGGTGACCTTTAATGGAATGTCTGTTACAAAATGGTTGATTCATTTTCTTGTTGTGTTGATTGAGCTAAACTATTTGCTAAAAAAGAAAGTGTTGTATTTCATTTATGGTCTGAAGAAGAGTGTTCAGGTGTGCATTTGGCTGAGTTTGTTTCTCATCACATGGGTTTTGCTATTCGAAGAACGCATTGCGAGATCACATCAGGCAGAACGAAGTTTGCATTACATTACTTGGACCATTGCTTCACTACTCATTGGTTCATTCTTGTGGTTCCTGAAGACTTTACTACTAAAGATTTTGGCATCTTCGTTCCATGTTAACACGTTCTTTGATAGGATTCAGGAATCAATCTACCATCAGTACATTTTATTCACTCTATCTGGGCCACCACTTATGGAGTCAGCTCAGATGTTGGGTAAGACAAGAAGTAATTTGGGTGAATTCAGTTTCCGTGTGACGAAGAAGGCGAAAGAAGGTGGTGGGGAAAAAAAGAAAGAGGTGATTGATATCAACAAACTTCATCAAATGAAGCAAGAAAAAGTCTCGGCTTGGACCATGAAGATGTTAGTTGATATGATATCTAATTCCGGTCTGACCACTCTTACGAATGCTATTGATGAAAATGTCTACGATGGAGGTAATGAACAGATGGATAAGGAGATCACAAACGAGGAGGAGGCAATTGCTGCTGCATATCATATTTTCAGAAATGTCGCTCAGCCTGGATCCACGTGAGCAAATGTCTTTTGAATATTTCCTTTTAGCGTATGTTTGATACTTAGTATTGAACAGGCC
The DNA here is from genome assembly GCA_903798385.1 of Fraxinus cuspidata. Lineage (NCBI taxonomy): Eukaryota > Viridiplantae > Streptophyta > Magnoliopsida > Lamiales > Oleaceae > Fraxinus > Fraxinus cuspidata. The sequence goes on from CAIGRP010110846.1 coordinate 6,178, forward strand.
AACATTGTAATAAACAAGACTTTTACTTCTTTTTTTACCTTAGTACTGTCCAATGCTATCTAATGCTCCCTACCAAACATACTGTTAATGCGTCAAACCTAACTATCAATGCAAATGCATCCTATAATCTCTTACTATTATGGGCAGGTACATTGATGAACTGGACCTCCAGAGTTTCATGATTAAAGAAGAGGTGGAACTTGTATTCCCAATGATTGATGTGGCCGAGACAGGGCAGATCGACATGAAAACTTTGACGGAATGGGTGGTGTGTGAGATCTTTTCCCATTCTTGTTAAATCAGAAAAATGAACTAATCTAATCTATTTGTTCGATTTGTTGTTTCTCTTGAAACACAGCTGTTTTGAGAATGTTTTCAAAAGCTTTAGTTCCCCCTAATTTTTTTTTTTCCTTTCGGTTCATTACTCTATCGGCCTTTTTCGTTCTATTTTTTTCCAGCACTCACTCTTGTTACTTAATTCTTGGAGACGACTACTACAGAAACAAAATAGATCTCATGAACTCACTAACTGATGTGCCAGATACAGTTGGTTGCTCAAATTGTTAGCATAATTCTGAAAATATCAAGCGACCTGTTGCGTGCACAATTTCATCATTAAAGAGTAGTTGCGAGATTGGCTCTAATACCATTTTGAACCACTTCGTCTATAAGGTTAAGCTAATATAAAAATATTTATTTATTTACATGCAGGTGAAGGTTTTCAAAGGTCGCAAAGCACTAGCTCATGCTCTGAATGATACCAAAACGGCTGTAAAGCAATTGAACAAGCTCGTTACAGCGATCCTGATTGTTATTATGATAATAGTGTGGCTTCTCTTGACAGGAATAGCAACAACCAAAGTTCTCGTCTTTCTCTCTTCGCAGTTTGTTCTGGCAGCTTTTATGTTTGGAAATGCATGCAAGACTATGTTTGAAGCTATTATCTTCGTATTTGTAATGCACCCTTTTGATGTTGGCGATCGTTGTGTAATTGATGGCGTTCAGGTAACTCTCATCATATTCGGGTTATACTGTTCTATGTTGATTTCTTTTTATTAATTCATTTTGTCAATTATTATTTTACAGATGATTGTTGAAGAGATGAATATCTTGTCGACCGTCTTTCTAAAATTTGATAACGAGAAAATTTATTATCCAAATTCTGTTTTGGCTACCAAACCGATCGGCAATTTCTATAGAAGTCCAGATATGGGTGATTCGCTCGAGTTCTCCATTGATTTCAAGACTCCGCTCGATAAAATTGGTGCTCTCAAAGAAAAAATAAAGAAGTACGTTTCCTTAAAACTGACCTCTTCATTTTCTTGATTATTTTCTTCCAATGCAGTCAGCAATTAAGAGGTTACATTATTGATCACTGCTCTTTCTATTGTAACAATTTTTTTTTTTTTCTGATACTGCATTCTTAATGGTCAGGTATTTGGAGAAAAATCCCCAACAATGGCATCGAAATCACAATGTTGTCGTGAAGGAGATTGAAAATGTGAACAAGATTAAGATGGCTCTCTTTTTCAACCATACTATCAACTTTCAGGACTTTGCAGAGAAGAGCAGACGCAAAACGGAACTGGTCCTCGAGATGAAGAAATTTTTTGAGGAGTTGAATATTAGATATGATCTCCTTCCTCAAGAAGTTCATTTAGTCAATCCGGGATCAATGACCAAAGGGACGGAGATGAATTTACTTTAAACGTCAAGGGACAGGCAGAAGAAGCTGCAGCACCCACCAACTTCTGAAACTTATTTCTAAGCCATTGCAAGTGATGCCATCATTATTAGGGACCGTTTGATTGCAATAATGGAATTGGATGGAAAGAAAATGAATTCTAAACAATTGAATTGTCTATAACTTGCTTTACTGAAAATTTGATTGGTATAATTTTCCACATGTAAAATATTGAAATTGTGGATCTTTTGATATTCATTTGGCTTTGTTTTTCATGAAGATTGTCCATTAAAGTTATAGATTTTGTTATAATTAAGGATAAAATTTGTTTCCATTACCAAAAAAAATTTTAAAAAAAATCAAAAAAACGTGAAAAACCAAGAAAAGATGGAAAACAAATTCCATGAAAAATTTAGTCAATCAAACATGCAAAAAGGTGGAAATGAAATTTCATTTCCATCTTCGATGGAAAAAAAATACCAAATCAAACATGACATTAGTGTTTTCAAACACATCAGTGTTTTCAAACTTTGATCCAGTCAAATCGAGTTAATTAAATTCTACCATCATTTTGTGTAATCTACCGCGGAATAATCTCCTTGTACAAAGAGAATGAACAGCGATTAACAGGTGACCTAACTGTATTGATTCGAACAAAACTGTTATTTATCCCAGCCTCAATGAATTAATGCGACGTCTCCCTATAATGCTACATGTACAATCCCCCTATACATGTAATGATTCATCTACCACTCCTCTATCGATGTAAAACCCTCTCGCATGCATGTCAGATTTACAACCTAGCAGCAGCATCACATGACTCTAGAATAAACACAAAGGTTTTGCTATTTGTACACACCCCGTGAGGGCGGCGGTACAATGGGGTGTCAACCCCAATGTACACAGCAAAACCCTAAACATAGTGCCGTTGGAAGCCCAGAGTTTATAACAAACAATAGTGAAGATTTTTCTTTTCTTGGAAATTTAACAAAATAAACAGGCCATTTTACACAATCACATAAAATGGAGAATCTTGGAGAGGAGATGACAAACGAATATAAAATTTACTCTTTGGATAACAATTCATAGATAATTTTCTCTGCAATAATGTTTCTCTAATTTATCACTAATAAAACATAACAGTAACCTTTTTGAAAGGAAAAAAAATGGACTAACTATAGACGTTTATCACAAATTTGAGGGGTTCATAACCAAGTAATTTTCATATGAACACGTTCACAAACACCAGTCAAATGCTTAGAATTTCCCCTTTCCTACACTACGGAAGAGGATGAGTGGATGACAATATAACTTCTGAGAATGCATCAGTTATTATCTTAGTAAAACCGGGATCAGCAAACAATCTCCTTGTTTGTTAGTGAATGAGGTACTGGTGCCAGCCAGCCTTTTCTCTTATGTATTTCCTTTTCTTTTTTATTTTGTTCTCCATCCTCAAACATCAGATTTGCCAATGACGAACTAAAAATCTGAATGATATAGGCAAACTAAGCTCGAATGAGTCACTGGTGAACGGCATAGAGGACATTCAGGCTTTTCATTACACCATTCCATAATGCAATTCCTACAAGCAAAGAAAATAACTCAACATATGAGGCGACGGGAAGCGTAGATCAGCAATGAATCCTAAAGTAAAGAGTAGTGTATCCGAGTCCATACCAGCAAAATACGTGACCACATGGTGTGGCTGTCGGATGTTGACGAGTACTAAGGCAAAGAGTGCATTTGCTTATTCCACCAACCTGAAACTGAACATAACAATTATGCTAAAGTCGCATTAGTACAGGGCCGGGCCAAAACATGATGGACTAAATAAAAGGCATTTATTCCATTTAAAAGACGTGACTAAATAACATGATGGACTAAATAAAAGGCCCAAAACATTTGGACACTTACATCCTTAATGAGCTTAATTTTTTAGAAAAAAAACCTCCCGTAGTTTTTTTAGTAAGCTTATAATTAAAAAAAAATTAAAAAATTATTTTTTTATGAAAGCTAAAAATAAGTTATTTATTTTAGAACGGCTCATTTAATTTTTCAAAAATAATATAAAAAAATCAATTTGAATAGAACATGAATGATAATAAAGAGATCGATACGCTTATAGAAAATTATATTTAAGAGTTTCGTNATTTAATTTTTCAAAAATAATATAAAAAAATCAATTTGAATAGAACATGAATGATAATAAAGAGATCGATACGCTTATAGAAAATTATATTTAAGAGTTTCGTAATAATTTGTCGCCTAGGGCCTCGAATATCTTAGGGTCAGCCTTGCATTAGTAATTCATAACCAGATCTACTTAATGCTGGAACAAGACCCAATTGCTTTAAATTGAGATGGTAATAGTGTAGCTTGTAATAATTGTTTCGCGTGATTGGTAAACTTGGTAAAAGGTGACTTTTTGAGATGATGGAGACCGAGGAACGATATTCACAAGCATGAAGTTTAAGCGTAACCTCAGCATCCAACAAGAAGGGCAAGTGCAATAATTCATACTAAGACAACTGGAAGACTGTCCTAGTACCTATAAACCATAAACATCTAAAATGTTTGAACCAGCTTCAACCAGCTGATGCTTGATTCACTATCAGCTTACTAATTTTTGGTATTACGTAATTACCTTAGCAATGTATAACTCGTATATGATTAAATCGTAGTTAACTTATCCCACTGGCACAGATGCGCACGCTGAGAGAGACTCCTGGAATAGTGAGTTTCAATAAAGGGTTATACCTCTGATGTAGATGTTGATTCAGAAATCCAAATACCCTTTCCAGAGTCTTCACTTATCACATTGCCATCTTCATTTATGACAGGTAAACCTCTCCCTGCCAAAATGCATATTGAGACAGGTGTTGAGTAAATTGGTCGACTGACCGATAAAGAATCCCCGAATGTGAAAACATTGGCTTTCTAGTCTAAGCTGAATTTAAAAGAAGCAGTGAAAACATTGTTATCAAAAGCACACTTGGTCAAAAAAATCATGTAGGAATTTTTCCACTACAAAGACCAGGACTTAGCCTCCCTCCCAGAACACGTGTTCAATACACGAATAGTACACAAATGTTAACAGAAATAAATTCTCAGCAATATTCTGACTAAGATAGATCCATCACTAGACAAAGTACGAATATTCTTGTAATTCAGTACATAGCAGATACAGCCTAAGAAACACAAATCACCGTCATAAAATAGAAAGTTAAAATGATGACTTTATAGCATATGATGTCAAAAGAAATAAATAACCTGTGGGAGTTTGATGGGCTCCAACAGATGATTGCTGAAGTGTATTCGTAAAGGAAGATATATTGCTTCGCCTCAATCCTTCAGCAGCAAGGATACATAGCTGTACTAGGAGGAAAACCCCCAATATTTGATATCTGCGGAAGAAAACTTTAGAGACTACTTTTCCAACAGCACCCATATAACAAAATAAAGCTAGAATTTTACAATTGAAAAATAATGCCAAAGAAAAATTGTCTCCAACAACTTAGCTATGTATCCCAATGTGATCTTCACGAATCTTTATCATTAGATAATTGAATTTACATGTTGAGCTAAATATAATCACATGAAAATGTAGTTGTCGTCTTGCAATTTACAAGACCAGATCCTCATAGAAAAATCAAAAAGAATATATAATCAAAGGTTCGCACATTTAGGCCAAATTGAGGGATTTTACAAAGGTATGGACCCTAATTATTTCATCAAAATTAAATTCGGTGGTAAAAACTATGCCAATCGACTGGTTAGACACAGAGATGAAGTAATACAGGAGAAATGGTCCAACACAGGCATAGTTGAGGGATATAAAGTACAAAGGAAACAATCCCAATGGTCACTCAATAAAAAAGCTCAACGTCCTGAAACTCAGTGCATGACTGTAACGATGTCTAGTGTGCATTCTGAATATCTGTCTGTTTAATGAATTGAAATGAAATGAAGAAACAAAACAATGAAACAATGTTTTATATGCTCAATCTCCATCTGTCTAAATGTTGAAAATTATCAGCACATAATAGTGTTCCAGCAAAACCAACAAAACATAAAAGATTCTAATTTTCAGAACCAGAATGCAAAACAAAAAAGTAAATAATTAATTTTAGATAAGTTTCCCCATTTGCCAGGAAAAAAAAAAAAGGCTCTGCATTAATGCTAGTATGCTACTAAGCATAAGCACCTAGGTCGTTGATTGGTTGGTTTTCCGATAAATACATAACGAATCCCAGCAGCTCGATTTGATATATGATAATATAAGCCTGCCACGAAGAAAAATCACAAATTATTAAGAATTCACGCAATTATCGAGTATACCCACAAAAGAATATGCAAAACACCAATTATTCACCTTCAAAATAAAAGAACATAAGGTTCGTCCGGAGAATCAGCATGAAAAGTTCACGGGCTAAAGGAAGCATCTGAAAATAACATTATGAAAGATAAAAGATAAGTTGGCAAGATGAGTAACTTCAATAATAGAAACCATTTCCACATATATTTATCCTCCAACTATATATATACAAGCTAGCTCAATCAATCTGTAATGGAAGAGAGCATACTGAGGGCCACCTCTGAACTGTATCTAACCACAATCCAGTAATTTTGGTTTTCAATCTGGACAAAGCTGAAAGAGGACCGGTTGATGTTGAGGTCGATGGCATTTGAATGCTAGCAGACGACTGAGTTTGGCTGTTTGATGTAACTTCGCCCTCATAGGGATCATCAGTTAGTGAATCAGCCAGGGTAATACCCCGGGAAGCAATTCGTGAGCTGCAAACCAAACAAATCAAAAACTACTTTCAGTTGATAAGCACCTGAAGTTACATATAACATAGAACCTACAGGCTAAAAGAAACAAAGTTCAGGCAAAAATCAAAGTAAAATGCAAAAGAACCTGACTCTTTCTGCAATGTATGGGAATGCTGTTTGATAAAAAATAAAAAGGGCACGCCTTGCAGGGGTTGGAGGAAGTCCATATGATCCTGCAATCTGTGAATTGAAAAACCAATAAATTGAATCGCTGATGGTATGGACCAAATGCCAAATGATTTGGTATTAATTTACATGTGCTTTTCTTAACAACATAAACTTGAAGTTTCAGAAAGATTGATTGTCCATCATCCATAGCTCAAACAAAAACCAGAAGACAAGACTCGGCAAATCAACTTTGCAGCCGACCATTTGCTATTAGACTCATAGTTTGATATCAATGATAAGTACATTTAGCCTCTTGTAATCAGCACAAGGTTGTGCAATGCCGTATTTATAAAGAGGGGCAAAAATGATTTAAGATTCAAAAACAACCAAAAAGATCACATGAATGTATCATTTTTTCCAATGTTCTTTGCAGCTTTATCTTGGGTATATACTATGACTTCCTTTTTAACATTGATTCATTATATTGAGTATATACATCTTGTGCACGCACAAACTCAAGTACACATGCACGAAAGATGCACAAAAATTGAAAAGTCTACCTGAGTAATGTCACAATATTCCTCTCCTAGTGTCTGCTTTCCTGCACCCGTAGTTAAGACATAGTAGAGCATCTGCCCCAAAAGTTTTGTCTGCATAACAACAACCCATCACCCTCATATCTTAGAACAAAAACCTAAATTTATCCACCATAATCTGTGGCAGCAAAAGAAAATCGTGAAAATACCAAAAAATCTTAAAATAATAAATACACCATAAGCTCGAGAGATTGTTTATCAGCTTCAATAAATTCTCAATCAAAAATCAAGCATTTACAAATTCAACCAACTAGATGAATTTCAAACTGATTTCAGATAAAGAGATTATTATTTCCTCAATCAGAGAAAACAATAAATAAAATTAAATATAAATAAAAAACCATTTACAGCAAAAAAAATAAAAAATAAAAATATCCACTTTTTGTTAGTGAAACAGAGAAGATACGGACCTCACTCTGATAGGCAACAGCAATTCGTGTACCTAAATGAGAAGTAAAAAAAAAAATCGAAAATTCATTGAATAATTTTACATTTGCACTATATCAAAATATCCATAAGTGCAAAAATAACAAATAAATAAATAAATAATTGAGATGGTAGACCAAAGAGGTGGCGGAAGGCGTCACGGCAGGCGTCATAGACGAATGAGGCGTATTGGTCGTCTTTTTCCGCAGCTCTCATAATTTCCGGCTGTGCAGCCAGAGGAAACCTCCGCACGCCGCCGGAGGCAGTGGAGGAGCTTCCACTAGTCCCCGCTTCGGCGTGACTAGTACTGGCATCTCCGGTGCCGGAAGTTGATTCTCTCAGTCCCATCCCCGCCCCAAAAATTATCTCCCTCGATACTGAAGAGATAGATCTTCTCTTGGAATTCGCAAAATGTCGTGAAATTCCCGATTTACCCTATCCAATATTAGCAACCTTTTTTTTTTCCCCAAGTCTCACACCACACTTTTTTTTTTTTTTAATTGTATCGAGTCCTTAATATTTATTTATTATCACACTTATGTCCTTAATCTTTTTACATCACATTGCTATCTTCATTCTTATATTAATTCGCATAACTCGTTTTATACAATTGACTAATATGGAGAAATCAAGTACATTAAATGTGCTCACACAATTATTCTACACTTCAATAATACAAAACTTGTGAAAAGAGTATAGTGTTTATAAGGGTGAATGTCAAACCCTAAAAATACAACAAAGATATTTTCTCAATAAAAACACGTCCAAAGAAAGAAAAAATATCTTCTCAAAAATTCAAACCTAATTTGAGTTTTAAAAAATCTAACAATCTCGACATTGACACAAATTTTGATATAACAAACGAAACCCCAAGATCTCCACCTGAAAAATTAAATCTGACTACAACGAAAAAATCCGAACTCTTCAACAAGAACCAAACTTTCTCCAACACAAAAATGCTCCTCATCTTCCACGGTATCCAACATGATTCATGAACCCAAACACCAAATTTCTTAAGAGTCGCAAAGAATTAGAAATTACCAAATAGTGTCGAAGTACACCCTGCAGCACAATTAACTTCCAATACTTTCATAGAAGTCCCCGACTAGTCTCAATACCTTCAAAAATACTAAAAGTATGTGCAACTGAATCAGCATCTACGTACCTATCTCCAATTGGTCTATCCATAGGAGTTGAATACAATAGAACCACATGTAATAGTGGCAAAGTGGAATTACCCATATCCTCAAAACTAAATTAAGTAGTATTCTTCAATATGGACCACAAACCAAATTCCAAAGTTACAGTACCAAACTGAATCTCCACCACGGTACTAAATTTATGCTGACTTTTCTTTACTAATTCTACCCGATCTTGCTAGATGTATAACTGGAACCTCTTTCGCTCCTCCAATAGAACACGAACACCCTTTCGAACTCTCAAGACTCCACCTCATCCAAGGAACATGTAAATTTTTTAATTAAGAGTACTCAAATGCGATTTTTCTTTAAATCTAGAACATGTCAAACATGATCGAGTGTTCTATATTTTCCATTCATTAGCTTCAATGTTCATTGTTACCCATGACAACGACACATTGCATCACCGTTTCATATGTTTGAAACAAATCCCAATTGAGACACGAATAGAATGTACAAGCCGTATCCAAAATCCACTCCTCATCAGATTTGAATTCCATGTCAGAAACTGTCAAAACATCTCCATCATTCAAATAGTTATCAGCTATGTTGGTATCTGAAGTATTTGATTGCTTCTTATAATTTGCAGTCAAATTACCTTTGTTATGCAATTTGTCGCAATTCATCTTAATGTGTCCCTTTTTCCTACAATAATAACAAACAACAAACCTGATTACTGAAATTTAATCTCGAGTTATCCATTTTTCGATCGCCATGAACAATAAGGCATTCCCCATCTCTGATCTCAAATCCAACAAGATGTTTTCTCTTCTATTTTGAAAACGAGACATCTTACTCATCTTCAATGGTGAGAGTATTACGACTATATAAGATCGTGTCTCTAAATGAAACGAGTAACGAACACAAAAGAATTAAGGTCAAATCTTCTTCTTCATACTTTACCTCTAAAGTCTACAAATCAGCGATGATCTCCTTGAACATGACCGGTTGATCATCCAAAGATTCACCTTCAGTCATGCGATGAGAATACAACCTCTGCTTCAGATGCAATTTATTTGTCGGGCTTTTAGTCATGCTCCAATTTCAACCACAACGTAACAGTCGTTTTCTCCTTCAAAACATCCTAGTGAATATTTTTAGAGAGATGAAGATAGGTCTCTGAAAGTGAATTCCAATCGTTCCGTTCTTTCTCCCCCGTCGTCCAAGTTGTGGGTATTTTGTCAAATCTCAACGATACATCATCCAAATCCATCTGCACGAGTACAACTCGCATCTTCACTTGTCAAAACGAGAATCTTGTATTGCAATCTAAGAACGAAATTTTATACTTCATGGCTATCATCAATAACAAAACCCAACCAAATTACAACCAATAGCTTTAATATCACTTGTTGGGAAATAATAATATATATGACACGATATGAAATATATGATCGCAAACAAATAACAAGATAAATGGTAAAAAATTAGTCGACGGAGGAACGTAGTATTTTATTCAATTGACTAATATGGAGAAAACAAATACAATAATTGTGTCTACACAAATATTCTATATTTCAATAATACAAAATTTACGAAAAGAGTCTAGTATTATAAGGGTGAAAGTCAAACCATAGAAATATCAATACCACAAAGATGAAAATAAGATAAACAAATAATTACGTGAAATAAAGGAAACAATATTTTGTCAATATTTTTTCAATAATAATATGTGCGAAAAAAGAAAAAATATCTTCTAAAAAATTCTAACCTAATTTGGGTCAAAAAAATCCAACAAAAAGGGCATTCATCTTTGATATCAGCTCTTACTGTCGAAAAGGCTATTCGGGCATTGTTATGGGAAAATTTTACTATTCATCTTTTTTTAACATGGGACGAATAAACTAGTCACATATAGTTAATTAATAAAATATCCTTCTAGAGTGCAACAATTAATGATGCACTTCAAAGCAAGCGTTTATAAGTTCAGATCCATAAAGTTTCAACATAATGAAGCAATAAAGAAAAAATAAGTTTCCCATTTTCCATTTGGACCATTTCTTTAACCTCCCACCCCACCCAATTTTCATTTCTTGCAGGTTACAAACTTACAATTCAATACAAGAAACAAGGTAGCAGAAGTGATGAATAAAGGTTTATATGAAGAAGAGACTACTTAGCAAGGAGTTGGAGCTCCTGAGAGTCAGTAGCGAACTTCATTTTCATTTTTTAGCCCACGTTTGAAACAAAACAAAATCTAATTTTAATCTCAAGTCAAAGCACAAGTAATATTAACCACACATTTCATGGGACCTACAACTTTTCTACCACACATCAACTTTTATTAAAATTTACTAAAAATCTGATTTTAATATACAACAAACATGGGCTTAATATTGTTCAATGCTTCTTATGTCCCATAATCGTCATTTTTTATAACTTAACCGCATTTCTAAATTCAAATTTCATTTTTTATCTTAATTCTTTTATGGTCATGAATCACATTCTACATTATCTTCGGTAGAGGAGAGAAGGCTTTATGATTGGAGCTTAGCAAGAAATGAGAAACCAGACACATACTTGTGGCCATTTGAAGTTGACATAACTCAAACTCCTATAGATATCCCTCCTCTGGTAAACAAAATATTACTGTGTAATTTAATTACATTGTTACTCAATATTAGTGATGATAATTAAGGATAAAGCTTGAGAAATCATTTTCCTTTTCCTTTTTCAATAAATATTGTTCTACGAGATAAAATAATCTGGGAACCATGCTGCATGTACAACCATATTGACAACTTTGTTGACAATTATGAGTTGGTAGGAATCTACACAATCCATTTTAAAAACTATTTTTAAATCAACCACACAAATTTTGACAAAAAGTGAATTTTCAACGGAGTTGTCAACAAAAATTGTACAAATAGCTTTAGTCATAATCTCGAGCGGTTCTTTTGATCAACTTGATAATATTATTAAATTATTTATGCGTATTCTGTTTGGTTAATGATCAAACCAGTTGCGTTTTGCAGGAGCCTGGGCCAACCAGATTAGTGGGTTATTTCATGTTTAGCTGGTTAATACTGTCATTCACACTGTTAATTGTTTTCAAAGCATCTAATCACTCAATTATCCAGTTATTTTTCATTTGTGAACATTTTTTGCATAAATTATTTTGTTAAACTCTTCAACTTCCAAAGGATGAATGAATACAATATAATTTTCCGAAGTCGATATGTCACGGATAGCTTAAGACATTAGATATAGATGAAATGGTACATCTTCAATCCCACTTGATTTTGTTTCAGCCTAGTTAATTGAAAAATAGTTTCGTTATTTATCCTTCACTTCACTTGATATTGCTTTCTCCGTCAAACATCTATCTCAATTCATGCAATAGCCTACTGAGGATCATTAGGCATCGACTAACAAGTGTTCGTTACCTTAAAGGTACTATGACACTTGGAATTCATCTTCGTCAACAATCACTTCCTGCCTTCTCAGATGCCAATTGGGCAGCCGACAAGGGCAATTGTGTACCCACCATGGCCTATGTTGTTTATACTGATGCCAATGCTCCTGATCTTCCGATAAGCAACAAATAGTGTCTCCTAGCTATATTGAAGCTGAATATAGGACTGTTGCTTCCACTGCTTTTGAACTTTGTTGGTTGCTCTCTCTCTTTCATGAGCTTGATTACCTCCCTAGTCAGCTGTCGACCATTTACTACGATAACACTGGGACCACATATGTGTGTTAACCCAATCTCTTACTCGAAGATGAAACAGGTCGTCGTTGATTATGATTCCAATCATGACTAACTAGCAAGCGGTACACTTCGTGTCTCTCATGTGTCTACACACGACGAGATTGCTGATGCATTAATCAAACCGCTATCTCAACTACGATTTACTACTCTCCACTCCGTTCCTAAGATTGGTGTGTCCGATTCACCCATTATATGTTGTAATTGTCTGGTTCATTACCAAGTAAATTTGATCTTATACAGTTAATTTTCGAAACACGAAATTTCATCACATCACTTTTGACATTTTAATAATTTTGACAAAAATGTCACTTTTGGACCTTTTTGCCCTTTTAAAAACTTTAAATACCTTACATACCCTTCATTGATTTCTTATTTGACAAGTTGAAAACATCACCCCACCCCACCATATGTACTAAACCCACAACCACATCCAATGCTGGAATTCTCTCTTCCTCTTCCTCACATCCTCCTCCTCCATTGCTTTTTTCATTTTTTTTTTTTTTTTGACGAAATGAGCTCTACCAGCAACAGAGACGATGATTTTTTTTTTTCCAAATAATGGAGAAATCTGAAACTCCAACCCATGTAAAACTCAACACGCCCATTATCCCTCAAAAGAAAACTGATATCAGGTTTAATTTATTGTCTACTATCAGCCTTGAATTTATGGGTTGATTATTTTAGTTTTTAGCTTATAACTTTTTATTTGGTTTTATGTGGCAGTGGGACAAAATCTGAGCCAAAAACTGAAAAGGCAAAAGAAATCATGCTTTTGGCTAGCAAGTCAAGTTCACGAAACCATTCCCCCAATGTTGTCACCTTAGCTCCACCTAGTACGGTCTAAAGTCCAGCTGAATCCGCGATCAACGTCCCTGTTGCTGCCTTTGTTTCAAAGGTTCTTCCCACTTTGGTCCATAACCCTCATCATCACTCCCCTGCTTCTGGTAATTAAGCTGCTTAAAATCTTGTTTTAATTTCTCAATAATTTATTGATTTTATATTCTTAAATTTTGTGATTTACATGTAATTTCTTTCCATCTGCAGATTTATGTAACGTATAGTAATTGGAACTGTCGATATCTATATTTGAACTATCTAGACTGAATGCTATTTATATAAATGAATGATTTTCTAAATAATTTAATGTTCATTTGTAGTTTTAGAATTTTTGGGAAAATATATTTATGATCATTGTGGATGTGTGTAATTTATGTTCACGTATGAAAAAACAGTTTATTGTGGAGTACATATTAGTTCGAAAGTTGATTTTCATGTAATGTGTATTATATCGAATTATTGATGAACATAAAATCGAATTGTCAAGACAAGCACTATAATGTCTATCCCGACAATCTAGAGATGTGGAGATTGACGTTTGAACCGTCTATCTTGACAGTTAGCATCTAACGAGATCGCATTTAAAGTGTGTGATAGAAAAGCATTCTTGATAGAATATTAAGTATGGTCATCAATGCTCAACATTCAAATGATCAAATCTTTACAAATAATTTACACAATATTATATAAATAAGAAATATTCCAAAGTTTTATAGAAAAAATGCTATATTTATCTGAGTTCTCATGTACAGGGATTGCTAGCATTCTCGTTTGTCACACTTTGCATTTCTTTGATTACATGATATCGTAACTTTCTCCATCAATCGTAACATGAGTCCTATTAAGTTAATATTATTTGGAACCACGATTAAAGTGATCTTGTTTCCCCCGCCACTTCCATTCGTCGTCTACGCGGACAAATTGTCTCCTGTGCGAGATGATAAATCTTAGATTATTACTCATATTTGAAATTTTCGAGATACCAATGATAAGCATTCGGCATATTAATATATCGAACGTTAATAGCATGCAAGTGATAACTACGAATAGATAATACCAAACAGTAGCAAATCGATTAGATCGACAGTTAAATTATCATTCCCGACATTTACAAATTGTCGAGTTTGACATTTTAACTATCGGTCTTTACAAACTAGCCCAACAGTTAAATTGTCGTATTTACGGTTTGCAACTGACGGGAATCATTTAATAAGTGTGATTGGAATACATTCTTCATTGCATTAAGTGTTCATCAATGTTCAATTACCAAATAACAAAAACTTCATAAAGAATTTACACAATATTTAATTTGATGGAGGATGTTGTCACTCAAAGAAATTTGCAAAAGCAATCTAAATGAATGAATAACAATTTGCAAAAAAGTATGAGCATGTTATATTTAACAATTTCATACTAGAAAGTTATACGATAAAAACAGAAAATAATTTATAAATACTAACCCTCAAACTTGAAAATTAATCAAAAAATTACTTTCTTCTTGTGTTTATAATGGAGAAGCAAAAAAAAAACTTGTATTTTTTTAAAGAAATTATCAATCATCTACATAGCAAAAGGTTATGAAATAATTTTAACTATTTTTTTATTAACAATTCTATTACACATTGTATGTTGGATATATTCATAGGATTTTCTTATACATGTCAGCTATCAAATCATGGCATTTAGCTCATGTTTGGCTTCCAATAAAATTATAATTTATTTTTCTTTCTATTCTCATTAACCACACATTATTTAATAAAATAATATTACACATAATTTTAAAAAAAATTATTTTTTAACTACACATTTTTCAAAAAAACGATTCCAACCATTAAAATTTCGAATGGTATGGGCAAACCGGGGGCTGATTAGCATTAAATGTAGCAATGAGTGCACCCAAAAATGTATTTACAAGGATAGTTTGGACATTTTGCACCCAAGAAAAGACTTTTTGAGCACCTCTTGAAAAAGTGTCAATTTTTTGCAATTGTAAGGACGACTATACAATCTTCCTTTTTCAAGAACACTCGATCAGTCCAAATAGGGCAATTATTCTTGGCCGAGCGGCCAGACCCCCTCCAATAGGTGGCACCCTGTTTTTGGGCCTGACTTTGAGCCTGGCCCAATAGCAGGATTCGTCCAAATAAGACTCACAACTGACAACCCAAAACGAACACAACATATAATACAGTAATTTTGTGACCACAGGCACTGAGAGAGTCCGCAAAGTGGCAGTGAAATTATGAAACTGAAATTATCACAAAAATAGGCAATGAAGAATGGAAATTTTTATCGTTCTTCTTCCCAACCAAGCACTTGGAAGCATACGGGTACAGTTTGGGACATTAATGGCTGATGTCATTTCTTCAGATCGCCAAAAATATACAAGAAAACTCTCAGGTATTTTGCAGCTTTTTTCAAAGCTGTGGAGAAGATTGATACTTTGCTCTTTGGCTAGAATCGTATGTTCTGACCATTATACTTAGGGGAAATTTTGAACCAAATAATAACGTTAATTATAATTTGTCTATGAAATATGCATTCACCTAAAGAAGAATATACAGTCTTCATAATCTTGCTAAGGCTTTTTGGAAAGTGAAATTACTTAATTGTTGAGTAGTAACATATTTTCAAGAGCTAAATTCATTTTTCATCGAGCCCTTGTTTGGTAACAATTAAAATCAAGATTTTAAGTTAAGTCAAAGTGACAATTAATTTATACCACATATTTTATTGAATTTATAACTTTTTAACCACACATTAATCAATTTTAATCAAAATTTACTAATTTTAATTCCCACTAAACAAGGGTCGAATATCTAATGCATACAATTTCATAAAAACATTGCGAGAAAATTTGAAGACCAAATCGACAGAACTTATATCACGTTAAATTGTCTTAACCAAAACTATAATCAAATTCTAAACAAGATTAATCATAAAACTAATTCATAAATATAATAAAAAGTGAAAAGTGAAAATAAATAATTAAGGCAAAAACTCAACGTTAACAAGAAGGTCAGCAAATAAACCCTACTTCTCAGAAGAGCTGGTTTTCTTGTTTTAGCTGTTATAACCATTATTGATCCATAATCACCATCTAATCATCCTCCATTTCCAATATCCTTCACAGATTTACCACTTTTCAGAATCCATATTCCCAAGCGTCAATGGAATCCCAAAGAGTTATCTTTCTCAACTCGCTTTGAATTTCTTACGTTTCAAATCATATATTTGGTGGCATTGAATTGTTTTCCTCCTCCCAAAACAATCCTTTTAACCCTTCCATTAATGGATTCTGAATCTAGGTTTTGCGTTTTGTTTTAGGCCATCTGTTCATCCCCTCTAACATCACTTTCACTGGTAGAGTTGAGTTGCGTGCAGAATGGATTCTGAGAAATTATTGGTTGTACCTTTAACGGAGGAAGATTGATTCTTTGACCTGTGATTTTCTCCAAGTATGAAACAATGGCGGCCTCTCTACTTGTTGCAATGGCTTTCTCACGAGCTCGGGCCGCTGCTTCTCGCTCATACTTGGCCAGTTCTTGCTTCCTCCAAGCCTCTTCTCTTTCTCTTCTCTCTTGATCCCATCTTTCAATCACTTGTGTAAACTTCCAGTGAAGATTTTCTTGATGTTCCATAATTTGTTTAACTAAATTCTCAAGAAAATCCACCATTGAATCCAGTTGATCCTTCATTTTCTTCCTCTTTCTTTTCTTTTTAGCCATTTTCTTGGATTCTTCTTCTCCGATAGAAGCCTCCGACGCTGGCAGATGGGTATTTACAGGCAAATGAACTGATCCAGAACCAGTTTGATTACTCCCGGGAGTGCCGATACATTTATAAATTGCTTCAAGCTCTCCATATTGTCCACTCTTTCTCTCTAAATAGTTCATTTGAGGTTCCAGCTGAAAATACTTACAATGATCTCTCGGATTCTCTTGGAGTTGTTCTTGTTTATCCTCTATCTCACTCTCCTCGTTGGATACTGCTACAGTTAGTGGCTTCCTATAACATTAGTTAGCATCAAAATCGAAATTTTACTGAAGAGAAGCTTAAAGAGAGAAACGGGAAATTTAATAAAGAAAGCCCTCTATTTGATTCCTCTTCCTCGACGTGGAAACAGTACCAATTACTGATTCAAGATGAAGACAAAGACTAAACTTCCATTAAGGGCAACTTTAAACATTGATGATCAGGTGT
The DNA here is from genome assembly GCA_903798385.1 of Fraxinus cuspidata. Taxonomy (NCBI): domain Eukaryota; kingdom Viridiplantae; phylum Streptophyta; class Magnoliopsida; order Lamiales; family Oleaceae; genus Fraxinus; species Fraxinus cuspidata. The sequence continues at coordinate 23,776 of CAIGRP010110846.1, forward strand.
AAATTTGAATTAGCAGGAGTAATAAATGAACAATATTATTCCTGTGATTTAGTGCACGAAAATTACCAGAAGCGTTGTTCGATGGCGGAATCTTCTTGGTTTTGCCAACAATGATGCATTGGCAGTGGAGTCTCGGGGACATCATATTGCTCACTCCCAGGCAACAAAGCATCTTCTCCTTCACTAATAATAACAGTACTCTCTTTATTATTTCTGCCACTCTCATGATTCAAATCCAACTTCAAACTCGCCGGGAAAAAGGGTACTGAACCACTATCTCCGCCTCCGACGTAGCTGCTGATATTTTCTTGAGCCGGTTCACAGTATGACTCATTTAGTCTCCTTTGTTGGAGTGGAAAATATGCCTCAAAATGATTCTGGCCTTGGAATAATTGTTGGCCTTGGAATAATTGTTGGGTAGTGGGTAGGGTATGGATTTGTTGAAGTATATGGTATTGTTGGTGAGAATTAAACTCAGTACTGTTTTGGTTCATATTTTCTTCCATGAAATTGTGCTGCAGTAGGATCCCAGGGATTTCATAACCTGACTGCATATTTTCTGTGTATTTAAAAATAAGAATTTAGATCTTGATGAGGATGAAATGAACAAGTAGAAATCTGAAAGATATCAGGGGGAAGAAGAAGTTAGAGAGAGAGAGGGCGAGAGAGGAGGAGTTTCGCTGAATACTGAGATAAGGGTGCAGGGTATTTGGCCAGCTTATTTCAAATTATAATTGTTTTTTTTTTCAATTGAGAATGAAATTTGTATTTATTTAAATTTGCATTGAGACTCCAATCAATGGGCTGGCAATATGCCAACCTTACCAAATATAAAACAAAGGATCCACAAGGGTCTGATTTGCGGGCCCAACAAAAAAAAAATCTTATTACACGATTATGCTCTTTTTTATGGGATTAAAATCAAATTTTTAGTATCGGTGAAATGCGTGGTTACAAAGTTATAAAATCTATAAGATATGTAATTAAAATAAATTAATTTTTGATTTTAACTTAAATTAAAATTGATGACAAATTCTTTCCGAAACTCTTGCATGATAAAAACACATCTCATTTCAAATTTTTATGTACCAATCCAAGTTGATGGAAAACAATTTAGCTGGTGCACCGATTGGTTCCTTGTCCAAAAAAGGTTCAAGATCGATTAAATAATACTCATCTCTCTATTCCCTTGTTCTGGTTTAATTTTTTAAATTTATTTTTTCTCAAGTTCATGTTTAACCTTGTATTTTATAAACTGTATTTTTTTATTAATTTTTAATCATATATTTTTGTCAACTTTTATGAAAATGTATGATTTTTTTTAATGATTCGCGTGTTCGAGTTTCGTCCGAATAATTTTGAGAAGTAGTACACACTTGAACCGGACATTGGAGAAGATGTTCTTCTCTCCGTGGATCTCTCTTTACAACTTGCGGACATGACCCTCAGAGGGACGTCAAAACGCACCTAACTTTGCCACGACTTAACATTTGCCTCCAATTGTCTTGAAAATTCAAACCCCTGATATTTCGTAGAAAACCGTATTTCATTATCACTGCGTCGTGACTTTGGGGGGCAAAATGTATGATTTTTAATCTCTAACCAAAGCGGGTTATTTATGTGACACACACAAAAAGAAGGCAAAAAATTGAAAACGGGGTAAGAAAGGACACGTGTGGAGAAGTGTAGACAGAGAAAAGAGCAGAGGAGAGGGGAGGGGCAGAGACATTCTGATTTGGAACTATACAATTGAATTGCACGTGAATGTGTGTCCTCTCTGTCTCTTTACATTAATTTCTGTGTCCGCTGTCTGGTGTGAAAGACGAGGAACATCCAACGGCTAAAATCTTTTCTATTTCTCTTGCCAGATCTATCCACGTGCACCCGTTACTCATTTTTTTCCCCAATTAAAAAATTTCAAAATAATTTCTTAAATATTGGCGTAGACTAAAAAATAATAAAAATATGAAGTTAAGGTTAACAACTAATTTAATCAAAATATATTAATACCGTAATTCTTAATAATGGGACTATATTTTAATTACATGAAATGTTCATAACATTAATACATTTATAACTCAAACTTTTTAATCACATTCTTATTCTCAAATTCACATAAATTATTTCTATTTATAGTTTCTCTTCAAAATTTTCTTTAAAATAGAGTAAAAAAACACATTTGTCCATTGTATTTTTGAATAAGCCAAAAAAAAAAAAAGTTTAGATCACCTTAATAATATTTTTAGACGAAAGCATGATTAAGGATAAGATTTTCTGATCAATGAAATGTTAAAAATAACAATGAAATGAAGAAAAAAGTTAAGGGCATAAGTGCGATAATGAATAAAGTTTAATGACATTTAGTGTAATTAAAATATTATGTGAATATAACTACCCTTTCCTTTCATGTAGAAAATAATTTAACGATTTTGCCATTTAGAAATAAGGACTTATACTCCAAATTTTTCAAATTGAGGACGTAATTTTAAATTTTCAAATTCGAGAAGTGTGGGGACTAAATTCATCTTATATTATTATCTATTTTTTCAAAGACGGGATAGACAATTATCTTAATTGCAATTATAAAAATATTATATTTATTCCGTTGATTACTTTTGATTTAATAATTTGTTCCCTGGTATTAATTATTTCCACTCAATTAAAATTGTACGAACAGAACAAATCAACTTAGTAAGTTTGAATATTTTAAAAAAATATTTTTTTATTAGACCTTTAGGAAAAATTTGATTACATTATTGTTACCAAGATATCAGAATCACTCTGATATCACTTGTTATGGAAACTAGAATGCTCTTATACCAATTTGCTGTGAGAAAATAAGAGATTAAGTGTAATACGAAGTAATTGATCACAAGAACACAAAAATAAAATAATTTTGCAGAGAATATAGATTTTATTGTAATATGAAAAAAAAATATAAAAATTATGTGTGTTGATTTGTTTAACATCATCTAACTTTCTCAAAAATACAATGAAGAGTTAAATACAATAGGGCGCCAGGCCACACCCAGGCGCTGGGAGCTATACATTAATATAGCAAGTAGGCATTGCGATGCCCGGAGAATGGCGCCACAACAATGCTTTCTTGTTTTTGGTCTCCTTTTCGATATTGGATGCCATTTTTGACATTATACTTCAATTACAACTCTATTATGAAGGTGGGACATCCCCTATATATATTTAGCTCTTTATTGTATTTTAGAGGAAGTTAGATTAAGTTAGACAAATTAAAAACACATAATCTTTTTATTATTTCTCCATATTATAATAAAATCTCTATTTTCTGCAAATTATATTATTTTTGTATTTTTGTGATCAATTACTTCATATTGCAATTAATTTCCTCTTTTTTCCCAACAAACTGGTATTAGAACGATTCTTGTATTAGAGTATTCCAGTTTCCACAACAATTAGTATCAGAACGATTCTGGTATCTTGTTCAGTCCATAACACTTGATATTTTGGCGTTTGGTGTTGAAATTTTTTAGAAGATAAATGTTTTTTTTTTGTGATGGCAACAATGAAATATGACATTCTGCTATTAAATCGCAATACATGATTCTCTTTGTGGCGAGTAAAGATGCTACCAGTACTCGCTCAGATGAATTTGGACAACGCGTTGTTGGAATTTGACAAGATGCCCACAACTTGGATATGGAGAAGAAAACAACAGAGGGATCGAATGATCCTATCTCAAATACGTCTTCATCTTTCCAATAATATTTTTCAGGACATTTTGAAAGAGAAGTCAACAGTTTCTTTAAGATTAAAAATGGTAGCAATTATGCATGACGAAAAGTTTTACTAGCAAATTGCTTCTAAAGCAACGTCTATATTCTTATTGTATGACAAATGTACATCTCTTTAGGATTACCTAGCTACTTTTAAATAAATCGACCCTGAATTGAAGACCTTGGATGTCAAATATAATGAAGAAGATTTGTTATTGATTTTGTTGTGTTTATTTCCCGCCACATACATGTTTTTTAGAAACATGATTTTATATAGACATGATACTCTCACAATCGAAGAAGTCTACGATACTCTATATTTAAATGAGAAAATGAAACATCTTGTAGCATCTGGGGATCATGAAAATGGTCTCATTGTTCATGGTGTTCATTCGAGGGGCAAATCAAAATTTAACTTCAATTTTTTTAATTAATGTAAGAAAAAAAGGGGCACTTGATAAACGTTTCTTATAAGTTGCAGAGTAACTGTAAGTCAACTGCAATTCAACAATCACAAATGTCAGGAAAATCAAATACTGTAGAAAATTCTAGCAGTGATGGAGAGCTTCTACTTATGTCGACTACATCTCTAAATCGACGAGACTTGAATTTTAGATACATCTTGTACTTTTCATATGCTAAAGAAACTTTTCATATGTCACCCAATCAGGAATTGTCTTCAACATATAAAGAAGTTTTGAAAGGTGTTATGATGATCGATAATAACAAACCTTGTCAGATAATTGGTATTGGTCGGGTCAAAATAAAGATATTTGATGGGACGATTAGAACACTTAATGCAGTGAAATACATTCCAGATCTAAAAAAAATTCTTATCTTCTTAAGTACTCTTGATTCAAAAGGGTAAAAGTACACTGTTGAAGGAGTAGTTCTGAAGATTATTAAAAGAGCCCATGTTGTGCTGCTGATGGGACATAGAAAATCACATTTATATATGTTGCAGGGTGATACAAAATTTTCAAGTAATCAGCATATTTTAAGAACTCAGGTGGATTTAGAGTTGACTTCTGTACCATTGGAATCTAATTTGGGGTTTTCGTTTAAGAATACATCTCAGTTGAATTTTGAAGATATGGGTAAATTCGTCTTTCCATCAATATCGACAGTGTCATCGTATTCACTTGCTAGAAATAGACCCATTTTTTGCCAAAAGGTTCTACATAGGTACAATTCTACTGATTTTGTTGATATTTTGAATGCAGTTAAGGATGTTGATTCTAGACAAGATCATTCTTTTGATGCATTCAGTTGTGATTCTGTTATAGGACTTGTTTCAACATTGTTTAATGATCACTAGATCACTTTTGCCCCTAATTGGGATAGCAGAGGTGGAGAATATTTTCAATTGGAATTGTTGATGGAAAAGTTTGTTTGTGTTTTTCATTGAAGACTTTAAGTTATTCCTTGCAGTGGAATTTGTCCCCAGGTGGAGAATTTTTGAAATTTTGTTCATTGTAGTGTAATTCGCGTCAAGGTGGACATTTTTAGAATTTGGATGTGACTCGAATTCTTTATTGAAAATAATTGATAATTCTAATTAAAGTACACATTAATAAAAGTCATATTTGGAATGCTATTGTGAAATCTTGATCAAGTGTACTTGGTGAATTTTAATTGAAGTTTTATTTGAAAACTCTTTGGGAGTAGGAATTTGTGTTGAACTTGAAGAGAACTTTGGAATGAAGAAAAATATCCTTGAAAGATATTTGGGACGGAGACGGGCTCCTAGGCACCGCGGCGTAAAGCTAGAACAATATGTTGGCGCTGCATCATCATCATAGCGAACATCTAGTAGAGTTTACTATTGTAATTTTGTCAGTTGCAAGGGAAAATGTTAAAAGAAAAAAAATAAAAATAGTTCTAATTTATTGGCCACCGCCCACCAGCTCAACTTCAAGCAACCGTGAGAATATGTTGAGGAATTTAGGCATATGTTTAGGCTCCATTTTTTTAAAACTCATTTTGTTTCATCTTGTTGTCTCATTTGTTGTCCCTTCATGAATGTTTGAACATCTATAATTTTGAAGCGTGAAGAAATTATAAGTACGAGAAATCTTTTGATTTTTTACATGCACAATTATGTTTCCCTAATTTTTTGACAGCTTAAAATTGAATAGAGATGTCAAAATATTAGTGAAGGACAATAAATGAGACGGTGGAATTAGGACAATATATCTCCATCAAGGATGAGCTCATAAAGAATCAATTTCATGATTATGCACTTGAGGAAAATTGTCTTTTTTATGGGTAAGGGGATGTTAAGAGGTCACTGATTTTGATTTACTCCTCCAACTAAAAAATTACTTAAAAGTACCAAAACTCTTAATTATTTTTCAACAAGTGGTTAATATTTTAGTCCAAAATGTGACTATGAGCATTAGGGGACCAGTTGGCGGCAAAAGTTAGGTGCTTTCTTAATCAAATAGCATAAAATAACATAATATGCTTATCTGTTTAAGATAATATTTCATTTTGCAACACTGAGTATAATCATAAACACACACCTCCTCTGCCCTATCTCCGAAATGAAAAAAGGCTTAACTGAAACGGTCCTATGTATACACATAGTATGAATGTCCGTTTTATTAAACTAAGACATATAATATATTGAGTCACTCAAATTGCGACACTTAAACGTCTGAAGTGGTGAGATGAAAAAATAAAGTGAATGTGCAGCATCAAAACGTCACGATTTGAGTGACTAGAAGTTCGAGCTATGACAATTTGAATGGACAATTATATCATTCATGCATTTAGAATCGCCCTACTGAACCTCCTCTCTCAATGAAGAGGCTATATTTTCTTAGTTGATCTAGCCAATTTGATGGATGAACAAGTCGATTTTAGGTTATTTTACCAGTTTTGTATTTCCCGTTCCTTACCTATAATAGGAGCAAACTTCGAAGAAATTTCCAATTTTTGTTGCACAAAATCAGACTCAACCCACGTTTGATACAAATTTTAATTTAGATTTTAATCTATGTCAAAATCAACAATGAATTTTAACGATATATTTCATAGAACCCACAACTTTTGAACCACGCATTTCATCACCTTTTATCAAAATCTATGAAAATCTGATTTTAATTCCTTTCAGACAAGGGCTCAATGATGTTAATCATGTCTATGCAGTAATGGAACCTATGTTACAATATCCAATAAAGTTGATTAATTCGTTAAGTAGAGAAATGTAAACCAATAGTTAGGCACTAAGAATGTGGATTTCGTCGAAGGTTGACTAATTTGAACATTACACTTGTGGGCATTTTTGGTCAATATTTCAATTTTATTCATCTTAGTGTCACTTTTCTTCGTGTAGAATGGAATACAGCGTCAATGGGGTTGCCAATCTAAATTTCCATTTCTACACCATAGTTTCTATTCGCACTAAAATTCTTTACCTAATTATTATAATATCTAAAAATCAACAATATCCAAATTAAAATATATTGACTAGTGTGACACATTTGTTATGCTACAATTTGGCTGAAGGTACCCCACAAACTTATGACCGAAAACTAAACCAACCGCAGGGAAAGATTTTAAGAGTTCAATACAGGAAAGTAAACTAAAAGTAGAGCCCCATTAACAGTAACAGAAGCACCTTAAAATAAATACCAGATTAGCGATCTTCAGGATCTCCGGCTTGACTGGTGCCATTGTGAGAAGAGCCGGGCATTTGCCTTCCTGATGCATTCTGTCTCACAGGGGGTCTGTTTGCCCTATGATAACTTGACCTTGACCCCGACCTCGAACTCGACCTTGTTGGAGTGTATCCCCTGAGATAAGTTGACCTTGAACTTGCCAGGGCATTTCCTTCATTATAACTTGATCTTGAACTTGGGGGAACATTCCCCCTATGATGATTTGATCTAGACCTTGAAACTGTTGAGCTGTTTCCACTGGGATCACTTGACCTTAAATTCATCCGTCTCCTGTCACTTACTCTGTCATTACTTGTTGCAGTGCCAGAATCTGTCACTTCTATCTCAGGACAAGCTAGATATTCAAGGAATGAGAAAGAGAACTGAATCTCTAGATCTGTAAATATATTGTTGTCTTCACTCAGTTCATCCTCGTCCTCTGACAGTCCACTAGGGAAGTCAAAAAAGATTCCAATCACTCCCCAGATCATCATCATCCCAGCTGGGCAATTCGTCCAAGTCACCCCCGTCATATTCAAAATCTGGCTGGTATGCACTAAGTGCATCCTCAAGGTCCCTTAGTCGCTCCAACATCATCCATTCGGATTGCCGCTGGGTGTTGGCCTCTGATGGCCGAACAGAGGGATGCTCAAGCCTGGCATGCTTCCATAGCTTGGAATAATTTCCACTGAAGTTACAATTTTCTGAAGAACAGCTCCTCAGTTTGGAGTTCATGAACCTCCGTGCAGGCTCTATAGCAAGCCATCCAGTGATCTGTCCCCGGCAAAGGGGGCAGATACAAACAGGTTGCTGTCCCTTAGGGGAATTTATCAACCTATATAACGGTTGTTCCACTCTGTGTCTGTGTGGTGCTGCCCTTGGTGCTGAGACATCTTCTAGTGGACTGTCCACTAGTGGAGTTGGTGATGATGCACTAGATGACTTGCGAAACTGATCAAGGCAATTTGAATGTCGAGAACTTGTGTCACACATGTATGGTCGACAGCCTTTATCATGGGAGGAACATAGTAATAGGACAGCATTGTGTGGATGCTCCATACAAATGGGGCATCTTTCTTCTTCCCATTCCGCTTCATCACCAACATGAGGCAAATATCTTCCTGACTTGGTAGGATCAGAAATCTTCGAGGTGCCAGCACAAGGAGATACCCTAGACCGGTCAAAAGATGAGGAATTCACCCTTCTATCTTTTGGCATTTGAGATATTAACAAAATCAACGCGCCAAGACTGCTTCCATATATCCAATCACAATTTCATGATGATGTTAGTTGTCATATATTCAACGGTACATGTACAAGTTAACAATAATAGATTTTATTTCAATTCAGTAATTAAAAAACCTACGTCAGTTCATATGAAAAATCAAATTTCTTGTATTAAAATCCAGTTCATTAACTCCTGATAATTCTGATTACAACAAAAATCTCTCATGCTTTTAAAAACAATACAGAAAAGAACATGTGGCATTACAAATAAGAGAATTGTGAGATTTTGATTTGATTATATTCTTGAACGGTTGATCATTAATTACTTTCTTGTATTTTTCTACATAACCCAATCAGGCAAGTTCATAGATTTTAACAGTTCAAGCCCAATAATTTTTGAAGATATTTAACCTACACTACATATATTATGATTATTGCTTTCATCTAAAATTGAAAAAACCAAGCACAACCACATCAGAGTCAACCAATCCAAATCTTAACTTATCAGAAAACAACCACAACATACCTCCAGAAACTAAATCTAAAAAGGCAAAACATATAAAAATAGCAAAAATCATCCCTCTTTATTACAAAAAATTCTTATAATCACCCAAATTACGAATTTCCACCATAATTAATCATCAGAGGCCCAAGAAACGAGATAAACAACCTCCTACAGGCAAAATTTTAATCAAAGCATAATTTCCATACGACAATATTTTGAAACTAGTGGAATTATACGGACCTGAGACCCGATCCGTTTCAGTGGAAGCGAAGCAAGAGATTCTGAAATGGAAGATTGCGTAGGTGAAGCGATTTTTTCCAAGAGTGAGAGCTGGAGCAAGATGTAAATAGAGGCAGATGTGATGCTTATTTAGTGTGTGCACTAAAATTAGATTTTTAGTACACTCTAATAAAAAATTTGAAAAATTGTGACACTCATGAAAGATGTAGTTAATATTAATTGTTTGACACTTAAATTAAAATCTGATTTTAATTCAAAACAAACATGACCTTAATATCTATCTTGAGACTGAAAATAGAAAATTACGTAAAAGACCCTCTTACATTGATAATTATATTCCAAAACAAATTTTATTTCTTGCACCATATTTTAATTGTACAATTTTATATCTAAAAGTCCGTTAAAGTGCCGCAAAATAACTTACTTTTTCATCGTATATTTTAAAAAATAAATAAATCAAGTGTGCTGAAAAAATATTTTTTCCTCATTTCAAAGCATGAAAACAAAATATTTTGATATAAAATTATCATTAAAGATGAGACATATTAATTAATGGAAGGTTGGAGATAAGTATTCGTTGCAAAAACGTTAATGAAATTGATGCTGCAAAAAATCGTACCTGTCGACTTTTAAGCTTGACAATTGAGAATGAACACGAACAAGATCTTTAGATAGAACAAGAACTTTTGATACTTGAAATAAATGCGTCGATGTGTGTTCTCATCACCCCTCCGATGTTAAGTCGGAGAGATAATTTGAGAAAAGATATGTGATGAATATTATGTAAAAACGTACATTGATAATGAATTGGAATGACGTATTTATAGAGGTAGGTAGTACATTCCTAGTAGGATTACAATGTTGAATTCCCTAGGAGTTCTAACATGATTGGAAGTTGCAACTTAATTGATTTTGTATCATCCATGTTTTTGAATAAAGATGAGACTCTAGTGGTAAAATCCTTAAAGGATGAGATATCATACTAACATCAAGACTCTCTTTCTCTCTCTCAGTTTTGGATATGCTTTGGCACGAGAGAGAGTCCTAATAAGTTAAGGGGTGTATGTTACGAGGTTTAGTTGTGATCTCGAAAAAGACCTAGTGACCGAGAACAGGCATTCCCGATGAGATATGCTCGAGCTCTTCACGAGGCGTAGACCTCAAACCGAAAACACACTCCTCGGGTAGCGTGCTCAAGATCCACAAACATTGGTATTAGCAAAAATAATTACTACAATGAGCAAATATTGAAGAGTTTAATTGCAATTAAAATGCGATGTATTAAACATAAATTGTGGTGATGATATAAACAAATAGTCAGTAAATTACTAGGTCCATTCGAAGTCATTAGATGGGTCACGGCGACCTAAATCAAAAGGTTCCTTTGAAATTTGATAAGAATTATATGGATTAATTTTTGTTCGTATTCGTTGTGATCGTACTTTAACTCAATTTTTAATTGGGATATCACATTCAATAATCATAGTCCATAGAAATATTATTCCTCATTTTGTGTTAATTGGACCGCTATACTTTAATTTGATGTAAGTTGAGTTATTATACCTTCAATTTTGTCATGATATAAATCACTTCACCCAATCCATCACATTGTCTAATGTTAAAAAGTGATATAGCTTAAATATTAAGTCTATCTTTGGTGTGGATTAAAAGTTAGGAAAAATTGTACCAACGGTTTCTAACTTTTTTAATTTTTGCAGACTTTATTCTAACCTTCAATTTATATCAACGAAGGTCTCTGACATTTCAAAAATATATATTTCAATTCTAAATGGATGGAATCCATCAACTTTTCTATTAGTTAACCAAAAATAATAATTTTGACCAAATTTAATATGGGCAAAATGGTATCTTTAGTGTTAATATTTACTCAAATATTATTAACAATTAAACTAAAAAAGAATCTGCCTCACCCACCCCATCTTAATCTTCTTCCCTACTCCCCAAACCAAACCATAATCCTAATCTGCCGCCACTGCCGCCTATATCGTCGGACTACCACCATCCCTCACATCACTTCAACGTAACCACTGCCACCTCTTTCAACCACCAAAACCATTTTGCTGATACCGCCTAACAACACATTATGTAGTCGTCATGCCACCCAAAATTAAATAGAATCCCAAAACAAGAACCATTTATGTTTGATGGGTTGTGATGCCATTTATGTCAATTGCATTCAATCCATTTGGGGCAATTATGAAACGGGCTTGGCCCATTGCTGAAATTATTTTATACAATCCAAAACATTGCCCAATAACACAAGAAATTGGCCCAATACCCAGTCCAATTAAATTGACACGTGTGCTGCTCTGGACCATTGATCTTCAGCGGATCAACGATGATAGTTTTGTGTATTAAAGGGGCATGTACCGTCATTTTGTGAGATGAATTTATTCTGTTCTGTTTTCTATTCGAAGCTTTTGGGTTCCTGTGACTTCGTCTCTTCATTCTCTTTTCTGATTCTGTGTGTATAGTTCAAAACTTTTGGTTTTGTACTTAGATCTTTGTGATTTGATTCTTAGTGAGTCTTTGGTTGAGGGTTTGGAGGTGTTTGATTATCTGTTTGATTTTTGGTCCATCGTAGTAGCTGATGTGGTCGATTTTCTTTAGGGTTTGAGTATTTGTGGCGATTTTCTTGTACACAAGGGTACAATGATTTGATTCTGAGCCCTATGTGATGATATACTCCTTGGTGCTATTGAATTTTTGGTATTCTTGGTAAATCGATTTACCATTGGTTTTTTTACTTTAAAGGTGGTATAAGAGCATTCGTGAGTTAATAAAGAGTCTTTATCTAGTTATTGTCTTTGGAAAACTAATTTTCAGTTGACATACTTAGATCGATATGGAATTCTTGAAACTTTAGATTTCTATTTTCGGATCTTGATTTTCTGCTGGTGACTTCTTGAGAGGAAAGTGATCATCTGGTGATTATTAGCTGGTTCTTCGTAAACGATTTTCAATTCTTGGCTTCTGGTGATTATTAGCTGGTTCTTCGTAAACGATTTTCAATTCTTGGCTTTGTGACCAAAGGGTTCTCCAGAACTTCTGAACTTTTGGTTGAAGCTCTTCGAACATGTTTGGTTATAAATTTCTAACCCTCTTGCTTCCTACTATTTTTGATTCTGGATATTAATTCCCTACTATTACCCCCTTGTTACTTCTCCAATTTCTCGTGATTACAAATTGTACCTTGACTTGGGGTCGTGAATCTCATGGAATCCTGGTGAACTCTAACACGTAGAAATTTGAGATATTCCTTATATTAATTTGTTTAATATTACTGTATCCTAGTTTGTGATTTCATGTGATTACTAGTTAGTTTTAATATCCCTATTGAATTTGTTTCTCACTGTGGCTATTAGTCTGCTTATACTTACTGTTGATTTTTCACGTGCATTCACTGTGTTATTAGTCTGTTGTCTGAATTGATATTTCATCCCTGTTTTTATGTTACACTATGGTTTGTATGATATTCTATTGGTTTTGAAATATCTGATTTCTGCTTTTGTGTTAATTTGTGACCTCAAAAATCTTTTTGTGTTGATTAAAAATTTAAAATGACAACTACAATATTTGAACTTGGAGTTTTTAATTAAAAATTGAATTTTCCCATTTGGCAGCAAAAAATAGCTAAAAATGAAAGGGGTCTTAGTTCAACGGAAAGTCTCTACGGCTATAACTGGTGAATTTCCTACTACTATGACTAATTATCAAACACTTGAATATGATGAACTTGCTTATCCCTCTATAATTCTTCATTTGTTTGATCAAGTATTGAGAAAAATTGGTAAACTTAATAATGCTAAGACTTTGTTGGACAAATTAGAAGAATAATATATGTCTAAGAGTCTATCTAATAAACTCTTCCTTTTATAAAGGTTCATTAACTTTAAGATTGATATGTCAAAAGACTTATATGATAATCATTACACTTTTAATAAATTAGTTGAAGATATTACTATTGCTGGGGATAAAATTTCTGAAGAATATAAAGCTGTTATCCTTTTGAATGCTATACCTGATGTATATAAGAAGTCTGCTATTAAGTATGGTAGAGAAACTTTAACTCCTGAGATAGTGATTAATTTTTTTAAAAGTAAAGGATTAGAGTTTAAGGTTGATAGGACTGTGACGGATTTTGCGAGTTTATTTGTGAGAGGGAGACATATGTCTAGGCAAGTCATGGTTAGAGTCATCAGGGGAATAATAATAATAATTCTAAGAAGAAGGGGAAATGGAGATTTAGATTAAAGTCTAGGATGAAAGCCCAAGAATAGCTAACCAAGAGGGGGGGGTGAATTGGTTTTTTTTAAAAACTTTTTCGAATAATCAATCTAATTTCAAGCAAGTTTAGAATATATGGATTAATTTAAAATAGTAAGCACAAAAGAATAAAAGCTATAAGTAAGAGGGAAAAAGAATGCAAACGATATTGTTATGGAGGTTCGATCCAAACACGATCTACGTCCCCCGTCACCGAGCTCTCCTTCACGAGCAAGGCCTTTTCCACTATATTGATT
>CAIGRP010110860.1:0-2500 GCA_903798385.1 Fraxinus cuspidata
CGTTAAGTACAAAATATATTAATTAATGAAATGTTGAAGATAATGATACATCGAAAACATGTTAAGAATATAAGTGTTAAATAAGCAAAAGTTGAGGCCATTAAATGGCAATTGAAATGTGGTGCAAATAATAAAAGGTAGGGTGTGAATATAGTTATCTATGAAAGTATTAAAGTATTAATTTTGACAATAATATTAGGGTGTGAATATAGTTATCTATGAAAGTATTAAAGTATTAATTTTGACAATAATATTAATATAAACTTTATTTTTAAAATGACTTATCACTTGAAAAACAAATAACTAATTTAAATATGCTTGACTAAAAGAAATTAATTTATTAAATAAAAGACGAGCATAACTAGCCAAGGAACGGGTGCACAAAATAGCTAAACATTATTCTGAAAAAGAAAACAAGCTTGTTTTGCAAGGACATGAGCAGCCTCATTTGCTTCACACTAATATCTGACCAAACTATTCCCGGGAAAGAGGCCATATGATGAACTATAAGCTATAAAACTGTAATGTCTTGTGCATGGTGACCCGATATATAAATTCCTGCAACTGCATTGATGCAGTCAAATTCCGAAGCAACCAAGACCGACTCTTTCAACCGCTCAAACATCCATCCCCTGTTAGTTTTTTCAATGTGGTCGATGATATTCCACAAATCAGGAACGTGGTGTATAACTGCATCACCAACGTTCATGAAACCACTCACCCCACTTCCTCGCTCAAAAAAGGGCTTCTTGATGGATGAAGAAGTTATACAAAAGGTAGAGCATCCCTTCGGAAGGTCCTTGAGCCTGCTCTTCATTTTCAGATTAAATTTACAACATTAGTGAAAGAAGAGAAAGGTTTAGAAGCCCTTTTTCCGATGAAAACCAGAAACAACAATGGCTGGAAGTACGCTTTTCGATTTATGCTTCGGCTTAATCGATTTAAATGTGTTGATTAGGTTGGAAAAACATGTTTAGATCGCATATTATGTATTTCATTTGGTATCAGAGTAGTGTTTACCTCTGCCTTGCATATTTTTGGTCTCTGCAATTTTTTCAGAAATTTTGCATGTTTATGTAATGTTTCCTTACACTTCAAATCCTTGTTTTGATGAAAAAATAATGTTAGAAATCATTAGGAAATTGGATTTCTAACATTTTTGGGATTTGAAACGTAATTTTTAGTGTTTGGAAAGCTAAGTAACCGTCGAGTTCTATACAAGTTGCTACCGGGTCAAAATGACCCGGCTGAAGGTAGAAGATGAACTGTTTAAAAAAAAGAATTTGAAACTTGCTGAAAGCGGAAATGTTTGACCATAACTCACAACATTACAAATTCATTTTACTATTTCCAAGAATTGGAAACTTGGAAACAGGCAAGTTTTGTAAATATGTATTTGTGGTTTTTGTTTTATGTGCTAAATTATATTTTGTTATCTGGATGTATGAATTTTGTGAATTATTATGCATACGAAATTTGGTTAAATGATTTATGCATATAGAAATTAATTCTTGAGAAGCTCTTTATGAATTTAATTATGAATGTTATGTGCTTATATTATTTATTTTGTTTGTATAATTGTTGTTTATTTTATCCATGCAATATTAAGTTAAATAATATTAGTACATTAAAATTTTCATGGAATATTGCTTATAGTTTCGTGCAATAATATGAGCTTAAGAAATTAATTAATGTTTAGTGGTCCATATAATTTTTATTAATTAGAAAGTAGCCACAGCATCCTTAATTAGTTAAAATTATATATTTAAGTTTGTTGAGGATCACATATGGAAAATAAACATTAATTGTAGTTAATCGTATGAGATATAAAAAAATCTACCCACATGAATTTTATTATATTTGTATGATTAATTAGGATTAAATATCATATTATATTTCTTAATCTACCCACTGGAATTAAGAAAAGGAACATAATTTGATAGTTTTATCATAAGGTTATTAGATGAATCTAATTGAATAGGACTTTAGCCCTTAGGCAAGTTTTATGTCAATAGATTCATATATTAGAATATGATTTACTTTGGTAAAACATGACATTTTGTTTTAGTCTCAAATTTTGAATAATGAGCATGTATGCTTGAAACTTTGCAGTTATTCAACCTGCGAACATTTCTGATGTTGAGTGTGAGATTCCCGAATTAAGGGGTGATAACTATAAGGTGTGGAAGGAAAGGGTTCTTCTCCATTTAGGATGTATGGTTATTAACTATGCTATAAGGAAAGACGAACCACCTGTCATCACCAAAACCAGCACTCTAAATGCAGTTGATCTTTATGAAAAGTGGGAGCGATTCAATCGCCTCTTCGTAATGTTCATAAAGACCAAGATTTCTACTGGTATTCGTGGTTTCATCGAGCAGCATGGTGAGGTTAAACCACTTCTGAAAGCCATTGATAACAAATTTACAACATCTGACAAAGCTCTTGCCAGCACCTTAATAATGCAGTTCTCATCCATGAGGCTCACTTGGATTAGAGG
>CAIGRP010110860.1:7500-11418 GCA_903798385.1 Fraxinus cuspidata
ATTGTGCATTTGTTGTAAAGAATTCAAGAAACATAACAAATTGCGATTTATTTTTTTAATTTCTCATTTTGCGCATAGATTCTGAGGTGGCATATATATATATAAAATCGAAATACTAAGAAATTTAATAAAATATAAAACTAAGAATTTCATTTAATTAGTCTTTTTCAAATCAAGAATTTCATTTTCATTATTCTTTTGGCACACCAACTTAGTTTTAATAGAAAAAATGAAACATAATAATGCATGAAAATCTGATGAAGTATGTGAAGTCTTTAATCTTTAAAAACTTATTAATCCATTACTAGTTCATGGTTGTTTCGATAATTTGAGGGAGTATCAATAACTTTAAATTGTAATATGTTGAAAATAAATTATATATAACTTTTTTAAAATTCTTGATCATTACATTGCTGCATATTTTTATTTTCAGTAAAACGATGCCCTATATTACATTTGTGGCTTTGATTGTTTTCATAATGTTTAGTTTAAAAAATTAATTTTCTCTTATCATAATACTAAAACTATAACAAAGTTGAAATTGATTAAGGTTCTCCAAGTTTTAATTTTTTAAATTTTTTCACTACAACACCTCAGCCTATTAATAGTTTTTAGTTTTCATACCAGAAGCCATCAGACCTAGATAATGGGCGTAATTTTAAAAAAAAAAAAAATCCAAAACAATAAGGGAAAATTAGGCCAACTACCTCAAAAAATTTAAATATTAGATTAATACTCTAAAACTAATTGAAACTATTATTACCGTATTGATTACTTCCAAAACATCAAAACCGAAAAACACCCAAAATAGAAATCCCAAATCACAGAGGTGAAATCTCCGAAGAGAAAAATCCCAAGATCCCAAACCTTCCCCAACTCCTCAACAACGGCGATTTCCTCTTTGAGAAATCTCGTTTGACTCAAATCTTCAATCCATCTCCGTCGTCTCCTCTTCAACTCTCAACCACGGATTTCGAATGCGTTGGTATAGTATCTTGGGCATTTTTATGGAGTTGTATTTTTTAGGAAAATGTGTAATTAGTATTTGCTTTATTTTTTTATACTTCCGGGTCTATTATATCGAAGATTGAACAATGAATTGCTTGGATAAATAAGTTTACTTCGGTAAATTTTGTGGAATTGAAGTGGAGGTATTTCTTTGTTTTTAATCTAACTATTTTAGTGATATGTATTTGGATGGAATTAAGCTGTTACTGGTATTTGGATTTGAATATACTAGCTTCAAATTGTTGAAGTGTTGTGTCTATGTTCCATATCATCATTTGATGACATTATTCTTGATTTTGCTTCAAAGAATGGACTTTTAATCTACTGAACGTGGTGTCCCTGTTTGTTGACCAACATAAATTGGAGGGATCATATTTACTCGTGGAAGATAGGGAGAAGATAATTGGTGGGAGTGGCGAGCAAAAGCTTACTTCATGGGGATTTATGTTATCAAGTCCAACTCCTAGTGGCCAAACTTCTGTGGTGGGATTTGGTAAAAACTTGATAAATGATAGATTTTATAATATTCAACAATCAAAACTCCAAATCATGCCATTGTTGGGATAGTTGAGCAATAGTAGTGGGTTGTTTGAATTTTGATGTTTTGATTGGTGTTTTTTCGGTGAATTAACTTAAAGATGTTTGGCGGTGAACGGAGAAAGGGGATGGACGGTGGCTGTGTTACTTTTTTTATCTCACACTTTGAACTGATTTCAATGTTCTAATTTGTATTTTATCACTTTTTTGAAATTTTTTTATTTTTAGGTGTTTGTCGTCTCTTTTTCGAATTTTTATTATTTTTTGAGTGTTTGTAATTTTTTTTAGTTGTGATTCTTCCCCTATAATAATTTTGCTGTGGATCATATTGTGGGTACAAATATTGGGGGTTCAACATTTGATAGATCTGGTACAAGACGTGCAGCACACCTATGAGCTATGCAAATCCTTAAGCATGCTAGTGTGCAGAGGATTCTGCTAGCATCTAAACCTTCGTTGTAGCGAAGGATCGGCTACTGCTATGATTTTCTAGGATAAAATGGGGCGGTACCACCATGTCATGGTGGAAAAGGGCGAGATATTAGTTATATCGGAGCTCAGTTGGCTACTGCTAATGTTGCTCGAGTGACATTGGGCCGAAACTTGAGTATTCGTTGTTAGAGATACCCGTGGCGCCTCACTTACCCTTGTGTTGGCCAATCTGTGTATGGTAATACAAAAATGGGATCACAATTATGACATCAATGCCACCTGATCATGCTTTGATTATGTCAATTTTTTTTGTCACTTTATTGAACCGATTCCAATGAATCACAATAATACAACAAATGCCACTTGATCATACTTTGATTATGTCACCTTTTTCTGTTATTTTATTGAATTCATTCTAATGTTTTAATTGATGTTTTGTCACTTTTATTAGTGTTGGTCACTTTTTCTGAATTTCTGTAACTTTTTTAATATTTGTCAATGTTTGTCACTTTTTTCATCTGTCACTTTTTTTTTAATTTATATCACTTTTTTCCTATCACTTTCTTGAAATTTATATCACTTTTTTGAGTGACAAACATCATTTTTAATAAAAGTTGTATATCACATTTTAATTAAAAGTAACATGTCACTTTTTAAAAGAAAAAATGACACAGTGTCACTTTTTATTGTGTTCCCTTTTTTTTTAAAAAAAGTAACACTTAATTTTACACAGTATTTTTTACTTCTAAAATACTTTTCACGTGATTTTTCAAAATGCTCTTAATTTTAAGGGTATTTTTGTAAGTTGCCAAAATAATAAATTAAAAAAAAAAAAAAAAAAATTGGCCCAAGTCCAACAACTTATCTTCATCCTTGGCCTTCAGTTTTCAAGCTTTTCGGTGACTGCAACAATGGCACGTG
Organism: Fraxinus cuspidata; assembly: GCA_903798385.1. NCBI lineage: Eukaryota > Viridiplantae > Streptophyta > Magnoliopsida > Lamiales > Oleaceae > Fraxinus > Fraxinus cuspidata. The sequence goes on from CAIGRP010110860.1 coordinate 10,399, forward strand.
GGTTGCATCCAACGATTCCAACCTATAAATTTCGGTGGAGCTAGCATGGGCGGTCAGGCCACCGAGTGCTGGCTCCGCCATTGGCTGTAATGCCATGATTTTTTATTCTATGTTATTTGTACATTGTAGATGAATACCGAGATGGTTGAAGATAAAAAAAACTCTCGAACATGAGATCGAAAATATGGTCTCATTTTACTAAGATAAAAGGAGGAAAAAGGAAATGTAATTACTATGGAAAATTCTTATGCTTGTCAAGTACTTCTGGCTCGTAGAAACACTTTAGAAATTGTCAAGAATATAAGATTACCAAAATGGATGAAAGACAAAAGGTACTAACTAGACAATTAAATGACAATGATGGTGGCATTGCTAATGTTGCTAGCTACGGTGTTCAACAAAGAAGCATGTAGGAGGGGAGTGGTGAAAACGATTATTGTAGATGAATTTCCTTTTGGCTTTGTTGATGGTATCTGGTTTAGAAAATTCATGGGATATGCTTGCTCTAAGTTTGATATTCCATCTCATAGAACAGTTGCTAGGAATGGATTGAAACTTTATATTGAGGAAAAGGAATTATTGAAAGGTTAAAAAAAAAAAAAATTTCTAATAAGCAAAGGCTGTGAGTTACAACATATTGTTGGACATCAATACAAAATATTAATTACATGGTCGTCACAACCCATTTTATTGACAAAATCTAGATGTTGCATAAGAGGATATTGAATTTTTCAGTGTTTCCAAATAATAAAGGAGAACCAATAAAAAATTTATTAAAACATGTTTGATTGACTGGGGAATAGAGCATGCATTCACCATTACTACTGATGATGCAAGTGCAAATGATGGGGCTATTATCTATATGAAAAAGGTATTAAAGAATTGGAGGGTTGATGGGATGGTTTTAGGTGGTTGATTTATGCATGCAAGGCGTTGTCCACATATAGTGAATTTAATAGTAAATGAAGGGTTGAAAGAGTTCACGTGGCAATAGCAAGTATTAGGAATGCTGTTAAACAT
>CAIGRP010110868.1:0-15898 GCA_903798385.1 Fraxinus cuspidata
TAGAGGGAGACTGCATTATTGGTCATGAATCTTTATACGAGTGCTATGATCTTCAACCATATACTTTTATTGTATGTTGGTTCAAATAATAATTTCATCAAATTTTGTTAATAAAATAGCAAGAAATTATAGAAAAGGACAATTATGTCTGTTAGTATAATTTGTACTTGTGTTATTTTATATTGTTAAAAGGGTAGAATTGTAGTTTTATTTCGTATTGTCTAAATAACTACGTCAAAGTTACAATTTACCATATAAGCCTAACTTATTATTTATTCACTACAATTACATTTTCAAAATGTAAAAGGCAAAAATACCCTTAAAATGGTCCAGAAGCCCGAACCACCATCTGGGTTGTCTAGGCCTAGATGCACGACGGAGCTCACCATTTTTCATCGAGCTCTACCCCAAAAATTCACCAAAACCATCCCTAACCTTGATTAAAACAATAAATCTATCTTAAACCAAGCATTAAAAGCATAAATTTATAGATTTTTATCAAGATCAAACATAAAAATCATATAATATTTCCCCATTCATAAAATCATAAAATTTAAACAATAAAGACGAAAAACTAACATTGATTAAATGTGTAGAAGATCATGACGGTGAATAGTGTTGAAGTCGATTTCGTTGGTAAGATTTTTTTTTCCCTGCTTTTTGAATTTTTTTCAACTGCTTTTTTCCTTTGAAATGAAGGGTATATGGGAGATTTTGTTAATTTTTAAATAAAACCTGGTCAAACGCTATCGTTGAAATTGGGCTTAGTCAACTGGTTATTGGCCACCATTTCCTCCACTTTTGTATAACATTTGCGTATTTGATGTTTGGAATCCTAACCCTTTTGTGCTTCTATTCCATCTTGCTTGCATTCACAAAATTCACATGGCATTAGAGTTTCAATCCATATGAATATTTTTGTTTTATGGTGAGAAGGAAGAAATATTGATATTATTCACATATTAATGTTCGGTATAGTTTTGGTTACTTTTTATATCTAATATTTGTTTGGGCTTTTAGTATTTATTTGATATATTATTATGTTGGTTCTTGATTGAATTTTTTATGATGGCGGATGCAAAAGATGATTATCTTCAATCCATTAGTTGAGATTAGATGGGAAAAACTATTCCTAATGAGTGTTGTGGTCAAGATTTTTTTGAAGGGTAAACTAATGTGGGATTATGTAATTGGTATTGAAATCAAACCTAAGTTTGATAATGTTGGTGATGATTAGAGCTGTCAATAGATTGGATTTTAATTCGAATCCGACGAAATTAATGAGAGATGGATTTAGGGTTTCAGTCCGATAACCCGATCAAGATTCGAATCCGATAATCTGTTAACTAAATGGATCAAATATGGATATAGGTCAATCCGATCCGATAACAATCCGATTCGATTTGTTATAAATAATTGAGTCGTTAAAATGTTAATAGTATATTATTTGTCACTAAAATAAATATGAGAAAATAAATAAATTTAGAATAAAAAAAGTAATCAAATTCAAAAAATAGAAAAGTTGAAAAATGTTCAATTATTAATAACAAATCGAATCGGATTGTTATCGGATCGGATTGACCTATATCCATATTTGATCCATTTAGTTAACAGATTATCGGATTCGAATCTTGATCGAGTTATCGGACTGAAACCCTAAATCCATCTCTCACTACTTTCGTCGGATTCGAATTAAAATCCAATCTATTGACAGCTCTAATCATCACCAACATTATCAAACTTAGGTTTGATTTCAATACCAATTACATAATCCCACATTAGTTTACCCTTCAAAAAAATCTTGACCACAACACTCATTAGGTTATCAAAAAGGGTAGATTAGAGTTGTTTAATAATTGAAAATTTTGAAAAAAAAAAATTTGATTTCAACCAATGTTTTAAAAACCGACCCGGGCATCGACTCAGAAAAGGAAGAGGGTCAAGGATCAAAAAGTCGAACCGGAGTCGAATCGGTATCGAACCGGTTGTCAAATTGAATAAATAACTATACGCTTAAATGTAAAATATTATAAAAACAATATATTTTTTTATTTTTAGTTTACTATTTAAATAAAATAAATATCTATATTTTTCTTAATTAAATTTATTATTGTAATTTATTTTACAACTTCAAAAACTAATAATTAATATGTAACAAATAATTTGATTTGTTAATGAAAATAATGAAATAAAATATTTATATTTAGAATTGAAATTCAATTTTATCTTATCCCACATCGAATGTCAATAGAAAACTAGAAGATGATCTCTCCTTTAAAAAGGGATATCGTGATGGTAGAAGTTATATTGGGCTTGCTAGTAAAAACAAGTGGGTCTCAAGTTAGTTCAAAATTTTATAAAGAATATAGAACATTGATTTTTTCCTAATTTTTATTAATATCGGATCGGATATCCGATAACAAGCAAATCAAATATAGATTTAACAATCAAATATCTGTTGGATTATTGGACCGGATCGGATAATTTTCTTCTCGAATCAGATCAGATAAGTAGATCCGATCCATTTACAATCCTAGCGATGATAAGTTTGTAGGCATGCTTCATACTTGAAATATGAATAATGTCAAAATTATGACTTGGATATTTAATTTGGTTGAACACTCTATTTCTGTAAAATTGACAAAATATGAAACAACTAAGAAAATTTGTGATCATTTGGCACGATTATTTATACTTTCTATTTTTGCTACGAAATTTCGATTCAAAACTGATATTCGAGCACAAGAGCAAGAAAATATGAGCGTTTAAAATTCTTATATATTATACGAAGAGAGCCACGTCTGATTCATTTTGTATGGCTCTACGTGATGATTTTGAGGATCTCCTTTGGTCTATCCTACGTCATAATCCACTTCCTTCCATTGATAACTTGTTAGTGAACTTTTTGAAGAGGAAATATGTTCGAAATCTCATGTAGAAAAAATATCTCTACATCTACTACTTCGATTTTGGTTGTCCTTCGACTATTTGCACACAAAATTGAAAAACTAAGACTAAGTGAAAGAAAATGAGATGGGACAATTCTAACGTTGCTAAGTTAAAATAACATTAATCAAGACAATATTTTAGCATCACCAACAAGCTTTGCTAACAGAAAACATAAAAATTGTCTTCATTTCACAGGATTACGAATCCAAATTCAGTTTTCCAACTCAAAGCGAACTTACTGAATTTGAATTTTACCCTGACGAATTGCTAGGGGTAGTGAAAGATTTGTGAAGTTGCACATAAAGCTACACCTTTAAGCAAGTGGTCCCTGAGAATGCCCGCTTTCTGCTTCTCTATTATGTTCATCTTCTTTCATGTTGTCGCCCTGAAAACAACAAATACAAAACATACAGTGAAATTTCCCGTTTTAAGGACGTAGGTGAGTGTTTCAAATCTCGAGGACTCAATTTTTTGTTTAATATGACCATAGCATATAGCAAGTCCAGTTGCTTCATTGAATTCGCCTTTTAACTTGGCAGTCATATTTCGATCATATAGAATCCCTATAGCATTTTCCATCTCATCTAACCTACCCTAATCATTCACACTACATCCTCTTCAAATCTTTTATAGATAATCGCGATTTAATAGCTATAGTAATCAATCTTTAGGTTAACATGATCCTCTGTACAATATGAACCTTATTCCTATTAACATAATAAAGTCAATAGTTTTATGCAAATTTCCCAATAAAAGGTTTCTCTAGATGACAGTAAAATCAGAAAATCATGGATGCAGAAAATGAAGTTGAAGCAAATAAGGTAAGAGAATGAAAAGTTCATTTTATCTTCGGGAAAAGAAGTGTATAATTTGCTAACAGAAAACATTAAGTTACAACGACGATCTTTCAAATTGAGGTTAACCAACTACTTAATATAAACACTATATAAAAGGAAGAGTAATAAATACCACGACTTTTGCTTCAGGTTCAAGAAATTCTGTCTTCACTCGGCTAGCCAGAGGCCGACTGTATGAACATAAAAAGCATATATGCAATCTGATATTAGAATTTATATTTTCATAAAAAAAAAAAGAAGATAAAAGATGAAAGAGACTGAATGAACAAATGGCACCGTTGATCGTCAATATCCATGTCAGATTCAGGATCCCATCTTTCATCTTCGCCAACTTGATCTTCTTCCGCCTGCACGACAAACATGTAACTAAAACAATTTTGCCTCTGATAGCTAGAACTGACTAGATTTCATGGTGCATTAGAAATTAGCACCTCGCTACTCGTGTGTCATGCATCTAGTTTGGACCAAGTATATAGTGGTAACAAGTACGAAGTTATCTTTCATAATCTTTCACTATTTCAATGAAGCACCGTCCATGGATGCAGGTATAAAACATCTGTTGCTGTATATAGCAACCCGCCCATCCAATAAGATTCAGAGACACATGAAGTGAGAGAACCCATGACTAGCATAATATGTATCTAAATATTTATTAATTCTTAAGTAGAAGAATTATGGTGTTAAAGCCAATAGTAGGAGAAGAAACCAGATTGTAAAAAATTATAGAATAACTTCCAATGCAGCACACCTATGTTCACAGAGACAATATGCAATGCAGTTCATAATTTCTCTTCACAAAGATGCATATTAAATCTTATTGAGACTATTTATAGCAACCCACCCATCCAATAAGATTCAGAGACACATGAAGTGAGAGAACCCATGACTAGCATAATATGTATCTAAATATTTATTAATTCTCAAGTAGAAGAATTATGGTGTTAAAGCCAATAGAGGAGAAACTAGATTGTAAAAAATTATAGAATAACTTTCAATGCAGCACACCTATGTTCACAGAGACAATATGCGATGCAGTTCATAATTTCTCTTCACAAAGATGCATATTAAATCTTATTGAGACTAAGATTCCAAAAATCTTCTTCAGGAGAGAAGAGCAGCCACCCCTTATACAATAAGCTGCAAAGAATGCACTTCACATGCAAGCAAAACTAGTACTTAATGTCAAGTTTGAACAGTATAGGTCCCTTAACATTCCTAAAATCAACCAATCATATCAGACAATTGGCTGACACCAATATATCTGACAAATTTGACTATCAAAACTCAAGCCCAAGACTTATTATCAATGTTAATTTAGGCTTCATGGCCGAAGCAAGAAATCTTAAAATCTCTGTCCATCTTTCATGATATTTTCCTCTTTCCACGTTGCTCAACAGTCGCCATGTCATAATTCATTATTGGATTCGACCACACCATAATTATTACTTTGGTTACAAACACCATTTTATTTTACTTCTAGGCTTCAAAAGAGGACTAGTAATTTGCTTTGGTCCTAGTATCATTAATACGTAACTCTGCCTCAATAATCCTTGCTTTTCAAAGGATATTTTAACAGACTTCTGTTAATTCCTAAGTCATGTCGGCAGTGGCACATTTGCCATTCAGTTAAGAAATAAATTCTAACAAGAGGAAGGAAAACTAATAACACGAAAAAGTTAATGAATAATATATAAAGAATGAAAATCATTAAAACAATTGAATAAATTCAATATCTGGAAGCTGAAAATATAACAAATCCAGACATTTTATAGTGCTATAAAGGATTTATTTTTTGTTTGGCAGGTCAAGATTGTTGAAATGTGTAATTTGAACTAAAGTACAAATGCCCTCAGATATCCAAGCAAAAAATAAAGATACAAAAAGGGAATGGTGAGATCTTAGATGATAAAACTTGAGTAGATTTTCTGATGAGAACAAACCTCTTGAATATCTGTATCCGGTGGTCGCTCCTGGAACTGCACACTCGGTGCATGTTGAAGCTTGGAAAGATAATCAAGGAGCTTAGATCTGATGTCTTCCAACAAATGCCAAGAATTCTTATTCTCCATGTTACTAGCAGCAACATGAAGAGTATAATCTGGACCAAAGTACTCGTAATATTCATGTTGTGGCATCTTATCATCAAGTTCAATTCCAAGTGCCACACCTGTCTGTTAAATAAATAAACAGTTTAGCTAAAGTGAAAGAGGCTGGAATCCACAACAGAAAATAAATTGATAAAATCACAAAGATGAAACTAGGTTCTTGTTCAAAGAAAACTACAAAGGGATTAAATAATCATGGATAGGTTATTCTTTCTTTTTATCCCCCTTTTGGGTTCTTGCGGGGACGGAAATTCCTTTCTTTTCAGGATTAACAACGATTTGTTCATATTAAAATATGAATTTACACTTATCAGAGACCCACTCTACTTTGTTGTTCAATCATGAAAGCTTGCCTTACAAAGATCCCAATCCCAAGAAAGAAAGTAGAATATCGGCTTGGTCCATCTCCTCAGAGATTTCTGCCATCATACTGGTATTATTGTGACAAGGTATCCCCTAAAAAAAAGAATAGAAAGAAAATCAAGAACACAAGGCCATCCACCCTAGAATGACTAGGGAGAAAGAAAAATCCTTTACTCCTAATCTATAGAAACCCATGAAAACACTACAAAATTTCCCATTATCCCATAGGTCGCTACTGCTTCCTCTTTCTCCTTCAAAAGTTCTGTTGTTACTTTCTGCTTAAAATCCAAATCAGCTAAACAATTCCTTTGTTTTGAGTTCAAAAAAGGGTCACAAATGACCATTTTTTGCTAACAGAAATATTAAATCGGTTTTCCATCTTCACTTTCTTTTAACTACAGCGAAGTTGGTTTTGTAGAAGTTGGAAATGTTCATTCAGATGAATTTTACATAGAAATTCATTATCAATTTTACACACAGATATTGGATATAGATCCATTTTTTTAATATGAAACTACTAAATGTCGCCATTTCTTGCTGACACCTACAGTCTTTTGGTGAACCCATAAGTTCTCCAGACACCTGCGGAATGCTTTACAAGCTCTAGTCAGACAGTTTGGAAGCAAGCACGGTCACACAACAGTATAACTTCAAAAGGCATTTTATCATAGTATTAAAAAAATTTAAAATGTTACTAATATGTCTGCGATGATATCAAATTTTCTTATAAGGTAAAGGAAAGATAAGAATAATCATTTGCTGTCCCAGTTTAGTTGCATTGTAGTTGTTGTTCAAATAATCTAGTCATGATACTCGTGACTTTCGTCTAGTCTACCCATACCATGTCAGAAGTTCGAAGATGTCCACAAAAGCACAAATGAGATGAGTAAGTAAATATAGCTTCTATCCTCTAGAATGTCATACATACAAGTGTCAGCAGGTGGAAGAAAAAAATTAATTTATTAACTTAATATAACAGGCTAATTAAGTTTCACACCAATTAAAAAATAATTAAATAAATTTCAAAGAACAATTTGAGAGTAGTTAAATGGTCCAGTCGTTGTGGCGCATAATTTCAAGTCTCTAAGGAAATTTCTTTCCAGTTGACAAGGTGAGTGGAATCTATCATATGTCTTCATGTGTCAAAGTGTCAACAACATCAACATTTATAGAAGAACATATAAATCGTATGCCTCGAGTTCAGGTCTCTTAGAAACTATCCAAGTGAGAATGCATCACAATCTGGGAACTTAGACTATGGTGGAGTGAGAGTTTGGTTCGATGTGAACTTTACCATGCATGGGTATGACTTAACTGAGTGAGCATGGGCCTACGGAAAACATGCCATATGGACAAGTTAAAATTGTGGCACATGAATGATTAAGCACACCATATCTTATAACACCATATTGTATTGCTTTATTAGCATATGCGTGAATGCAATAAATAAATTCATTATTCAAAGCGTCTTTGGAGTGGTATGTCTGAGTTTCATAAACTTGGACATCAAATGATATCCCAATAATAACATGCCTTAGTTGCAGAAAACATTCAGATATGTATGAAGCATCTCACACTAGCACAACCATTTTTAGTGTCTTGAAGTTGAAGTATATGCACAACATCTATTTAATAACTAAAATCAACACGAAAGAAAACTTTTAAGTAAGATAGAAGAGTTTAGTAATTGCATGCTGTAATCACCAAGAATATGCTTCTTACCTCATAACACCAGCAACGAGCAACATTGCGAATTGTATAGCCACCTCCACCAAGCAAGAGTAGTGGCACATTAAAAGATCTCATATATTTGACACATTCTGCATGACCTTTAATTGACAAATTAAAGCAGCCCAATCTGTCTCCAGATAGAGAGTCTGCCCCACATTGTAAAACTACAGCACCGGGCTTAAAAACTTCCATCACTTTGCCCATTATTGGCTTAAATAAAGACTGATAGCTTTCGTCATCAATTCCATCATCTAGTGGAACATTAATGGAGTAATATTTTCCCTTTCCATATCCAATATCTCTTATATCCCCTGTACCAGGAAAGTAATCTCCAAATTTATGAAAAGATACAGTCATCACCCTGTCTGTAGTATAAAATGCTTCCTCAACACCGTCACCATGATGAATATCAATGTCCACATATAAAACACGCTGCCAATCAAAAAAATCAATACGAAGATTGTGATGTGTTGGTAATGCTAGGGTTCATACGCTGATAAGCTGAGAAAATAATGAAAATAACTCTTATGCATGTTAAGCAGCAACAAATGAGGATTTTAATATGAAGTATAGGAAGTATCATATTCAAGCATTAACATTTGTACCAAATATTGGTAGCATAATTAGCTTATACATGAGAACTACGAATATTGTCAAATATATTCATCGTGGTGTTATGAAATAAACTATTACACAAGGAAACCACCCCATTGGTTTGATCCAATCATAACGGCATGGAAAGGTTATAAAGGTTGTGTGATGCAATTTTTTTAAGTTCCTGATTTTGTTATCTTCTTCTTAAATGTCTTTGTCACATTTACATGAGTTAGACAGGTTGATATTCAGACAAACAATCGCAACAAAGCTACATTAACATGATGTAAAGCACTAACACTAAGACTTGCATGGAAACCCCAGAATAGGAAAAACCACGTGCTTCTGTGAGAATAATAGGAAGCTTGTTATCTCAATTCAAAACAAATTCTAAATTTTTAGACTAGGAATGTACCCTGAAACATGAGGAAATTTAGACTCCTTGCTTCAATAAATTTATACATAATTTGGTTTTTTCCTGAAATAGACTATCATTATAAAACAACTACTAGTTACAGGTCCAAGAACATGCAAAGGTCTCCAATTATCAGTTAAATTGTTCCTGATCAAATTTATGAAAAGAACACAGAATTTCTTGTTTAGGCATAATACTAAAAATGCGTAAAGCATAAAACATTTTTAGACTCAAAAACAATAGACCTAATCATCTTCACACCTCTTTTTATCTTTTGCTGGAATTTCAGTTGTAATGGAAACTTATTTGTTCAGAATGATCCAATCTCTGAAGTGATTGTAGTTTGTCCAACTGCTTTTTCTCCGAACTGTGTCCTTCGAAACATATATATGACTTTTCTTTGGACACAACACCTATTATTTTATATGTTAACTTGTAATTAAATATGCCAGTACAAAATTATGTTGAAAAATAAAAGATTATTTTCCCTGGCGCAGTTCATTAAAGTGAAATTCCAGGAATTCAAACTCAGAATTCAGGGTAGTAAGACAATTCTGTATTGCTAGAAAGCAGAACTTGAAGTATGGAAACTTACATCAATGCAAGAAACTGAAAAAAGGCTCATCATTGATAATCGTGCTTCTTCATATATGTTCTCCATCTAATTTAACAATAATCACGGGAGCTAAAAGATATCAACAAGAAGGGATAAACATAGACAACCAACCTCGTGCACTTTGAGGAGTTCCAAAATTGCCAGCACTATATCATTCACATAGCAAAAACCAGAAGCCTCACATTTCTTAGCATGATGTAATCCACCAGCCCAATTGACTGCTATATCACACTGTCCATGATTTAACTTCACTGCCCCACCAACAGAACCACCTGCATAGGTTTGACAGAAAGGGTAGAGACCGTCAAACACCGGGCAGTCTTCACCGACGTTAAATCTCTTCAACTGCCTTAGCTGATCCTGTTGTGTTTCTGGGGTGATGCTCTTCAAGAAAGAAACATAATCATCAGCATGAAATCTGCAAAGATCTTTCTCTCTGGCAGGATTGGGCTTTAGAACATGCATATGTTGCAGTAATCCATAGTGGGCGAGAAGAGCATGCGTCATGCGAATCCTATGCGGCTTCATTGGATGACCTTGGCCATAGTAGTAATTGCCAACCTCCGGATCATAAAAATAACTCACTTTACGCTTCACTCCATCACGTCCAGATGGTAAAGAATTACCTCCAGTTTCCATGGCCCAATTACCAAAATCTGCCGAAGTTAAAGCTACAGCAGAATTTGAAACTATCAGTCGAGGAAGCTGATTTAGTAACAGTACTAGGGCAAGTCAAAGCATTAGCACGAGAATAGCTGTGTAAAGGAGAAAACTAATAACTCTAAGATTGCAAAACCCGAAAAAAGAATCGGATCGAATTCAGCATCTAGGTAATGGAGAGCAGAAATAATTTTACAAAAAAAAAAACGAAAAAACTATTCTGAGTTTTTATGGGGCAAGCCGAACTCCAATTTTAAACCCTTTTGTTTTTCCGTAATATAAACCGATAACAGAACCTACAAAAACTTCAGACTCCTAAATTCTTATGAATAGATATTTGTTCACCATAAAAGCAAAAGCGCTCCAGGCAGTATACTTTCAAGACCATTACAAGAACAAAATCCCAAAATTCCAATTAATTAACATAATTTCGCCTAAAAATAAATCAAACTATACCTCTACCTCTACATGACTAACTATTCAGATGCTATACAGATGCTAAAACGAATGATGTTGTAGGTATGGGAAAGTACCTATCAAATGAAGTCAATAACGCATGGTGACGCCGGTCTGGAATCGTCTTCTCTATGCTAGAATGGAGTCTAATACTGAGTTTTATACTAGGTTAATTGTCACTTGGCACCTCAAATTTGTAGGATTAGAAACTTTGACCCCTAAATTAAAATGATATTTTACAATAAAATAATGATATCTAGCATCATTAGTATTAAAGCATTAAGCCCCTATTTGATTACCATTATTTTCAAAAAATATTTTTCTCTCTTTCATTTTTAATCGCACATTTTTAATAAAATAATATTACACAGAAATTTAAAAAATCTCTTTATTTTTTAATCACGCATTCTTCGTCAAATCACTATTTCAAATGCATTTTTAAAAAAATTTATTTGTATGTTCAATTAAGCTAATCATGTAACTTTGTTTTTAAATGAATTTATCAATTAATGTCATTTAATTACAATCAAGATTAATGTTTAATACTAGTAATACTGAATAACATTACTAAGTCCCTGTTTGGTGCACATTAAAATTCTCATTCTCATTCTTCTACTTATTTTCAACCATACATTTTTCAATAAAATAATATTTTCTATCACATCAATAACTTTTCCTTCTTTTTCAATCACACATTCTCCATAAATCTACTATTTTAGAAAGCCCCTGTTTCGTACACATTAAAATTCTCATTCCCATTTTTCTACTTATTTTCAACCACACATTCTTCAATAAAATAATATTTTTCATCACATCAATAACTTTTCCTTCTTTTTCAATCACACATTCTCCATAAATCTACTATTTTAGAATACATTCTTTCAAAATAATGTGAGTCAAACAAAATCTAAAAATCCAAAAAAGTGATGGAAGATGTCTCACTAATTATTCAACTTTATTTTAGTTTATTCAAAAAACAAAAAAAAAAACACTTTAAATAAAAAAAGCCTCATATATGTTGAGATTTTGAAATGCTAGTTTTTCTTTTATGAAAGTCTAGAAAATCGCCTATACCGCTCTCGTGTGTCACACTGATTTATCTACAAAATATCATTTTTTTTTTTTTTTGAAAGAAAAATGTAGTTATATTATTCAAAATCGAGCATAAAGTAATTAAGAGGGGAATACATTTTGAAATCAAAGAATCCAAGTTGTAATCTATGCTTGTGTCAATGGGCAATTAAGCTCACGTTTTTTATGAGTTCCTCATTGGGAAAACTACTAAAATACATTAAATTAGGAATTAAATTTGAAAGATCCAATTTTTTTTTTTACATTTAATCGAAAAATATAAGCATATAGAACTATAATAACCCTTGAGAAGTTAAGATTACTGTAACTAATTTCTAATAAATATTTGAAGTTGTAATTGTCGTAATTTTCTTAGACGCATTTTTCAATGAAAAATTGAATATTTTCTTTTTTCATCTCAAAAACTTCATCCTTTCGCAAGCTCGTGAAGTTGGCTTAGAAGCCTCGGTACTTTCGATTGATCTACTCCGAAAGCTCTTCCATTTAAATGACTTCCAAATATTTTCTTTTCCAACTCATTATTAAACTACCATAGAACGAAGTTTAACCTTTGCCCATGTGTTAGGATTATGATTGGTCCTCGAGATGCTCACTACGGTCTGGCTTTGGGGCTTTTCCCTCTTGTTAGCTCATCTTTATTTTCTGTCCATAGAAATTTAATACACAATACTATAGTTTATATAGAATATAGAAAAGAATAAGCCTCTTTGATCAATTTTCCAGCTCAGCCATTTGATAATCAAAGCTTTAAGTCAATTCCTCTCACTGCTTTCTCAACTGCAAATTCAGTCGAGCACATGTGATTAAGTCACTCGTGTTCAAGCTCAATAAACTATCCTTATATAGGTTGAGAAAAATTAGTTCTAGAGGCATCTTCCCATTCGTATCGATTTTAGGTTTTTTCGCACCATATTTTGATATACCTTTTCTTTCATTTGGAATTTCGAGAAAAAACATAATATGCTCTTAGGGAGACAGTTGAGACTTGAGATTAAGTTTTCTTTAATCAATTGAATAGAAAGATAAGATGAAGCTAGAACTTTGCAGGCTGTGAATTGGTGCCCTCGGCTCATGAAACAAGGATTTCCGCTATTGGGGATGAAGATATTTTTGAAAATGAGATGAGATTTAATTCCCTAGTAATTGGATTGGTAAAGAAATTTTTTGTTGAGTTATGTATTTACTTTGATATCATCGTCTATTCTAAGATATACCATAAGACCAATAAATAGATTCACTTCGAGGATTCAGCTTAGTCATTATTTCTTGCAATGAATAAAAGATTCATCCTCACAAACAGGATCGAACTATGAAAGAAAGGGCAATAGGAGATTGCTTACTCTTGCTCTCTATGTAAAGGATCAAACCATAGGCGACGAGGGAACAAGCTCTTTGGAATGGACACTCATCTCAGCATGTCCTAGGAGGAGAATCACTAGGAGTAGTGCCTTCCATTTGAGGTTAGGTCATGAGAATGAAGAAGACTGTGACGACTATTTGAATCAGTTTCAAATTTTACAATTCAAAGTTAGTTTTTATTATTTTTTTAGGATGCCTCATTAAAATCAATCTTCAAATTATACCATTTTTTCATAATGTTCATGACTAATTTTTTTGTATAACTCCAAAGAAACAAAATTTCGCCTTTTATTTTAGAATATGCATAATGTTTATATCCATAAATAACGAGGCATACACATGACGAAAAATGTTCTATATTCGTAGACTCTGCATTGATTATTTAATGGTATCGGGCCATTTAATCAAGTAACATCTTTGGGCCTAGACTTGGTCTAACCCACTATTTCACATGACCATTTTCTTTCTATATATAGGTGTGCTCACTTCACAAAAGGTTCAATGATTTTCTAATCGTATCCAAATTTTCTTTCCCTCTCTTGCACTCACGTTTTCTCTCGTCCAACCGTTGACTTGACTGTCGGAGTGCAAACGGTCGTCGGACCTTCTTCTTGACCGGTAATTTTTGTCTCCTAACGGGGTGTTGTAATATGCAGGTGATGTGTGGAGGGGAGGTGATTATGTTGACGCATTTTTTTAGGTCAACAGATTGTCATCATCTGTGGAAAACGATACGTTAACCATGTTCTACCATATACCAAAGGCCACTGAAAAATGATTTTTCCCAGGCAGTGTCTCTACCAACAAAAAAAGCAAGGATAGCAACCAAATATGGAGAAAAAAATGTTACTAGAAAGGGGTGGTTTGCAAACTGAAACAATTTGTCGTCAAAATTGAAAGACGGTGGAGGCCATTATTAAATTTTGTGTTGGAGCATTTGGCAAAAAAATCAGCTGAACGGGAGTGTCAAGGGTAGGACTTTTTTCTCTCCAACTTGGCTCTTCACCAAACAAAAAGTTCTAGTAAGGGATATCTGCTTGCTTTTCCTAAAAGCCACAATTTTCTCCATGTACTAAAACTAAGCCCTTTTTGTCTTGAACTAAGACAGCTAGAATAAAAGCGTGTTGAAAAATCCTATAATATTTCTGAGGGTGTGTTTGATAGGTATTATTGAGTTAAGAATATATTTTAAATAGTGATATGATAAAAAATATGTGGTTAAAAAGTAAGGACAAATTATTAATGTAATGAAAAATATTATATTATTGAAGAATGTGTGGTTGAAAATGAATTTTAAAAGAATGTATTTTTGGATAATGTGTGTCAAACAGGGGTTGATTCCTGAATGGAACTTCTCTCTCAAAATCGCATTCATGGAAACAAGCAACTATACAGAGTTCTTCATACTTTCACAATCATAGTTTTGCAAGGCAAAGTTGAAGTGAATAAAGTTTACAAGATTTTGCTAGTGGCTTCAAAATGTTATACAAAGATAGAAAAGATTATTGTAGATCTTGTAAACTTGACAAACCCTAATACATGTTACTATACATAATAATCACCGAACATCAAAGATCTCATAGATCATAGGCTCATAATCAAATCCTTCTACACAGTGAAACCCAAGTCACAGCAGTAACTCTCACGAATCCACCAAGTAATTGAAGTTTCTCCAATGAGACCAAAATGATGAAAACTCCACAATCTCAGACACACCTCGCCCTAGATTTCACACAGAAATCACTCTATTGAAACGTATTCAATAAGAACATCAAGAGGAAGATGAATGGGCCGAATAGGTCAAATCAGCATTGCCTTAAGTGGACTGGATAATGGCATCACAGCCCACAATAAAAATCAGTGTTTTAGTGAAATCTTTGGCCAAAGTTATACCTACTGGAATATACCGTCAAAATCATTGCAAAAAGCTCAAAAACTTCCGGCGACCATAGGTGCCCGTTATCGGATTTCTGAAATGTTTGCACATGAGACTACTTTTCTTGGTAGCTTCTTCGAGGTGGTTTCTCGATAGTACGTGTGTTACTTTCAATAAAGTGAAAAATTTCTCCTTGGCGATGGCGTGACCGTCTGTGCAAACTATTTGCTAGTCGTCAATTTCAGTAGATTATTCACTTTCTGCACCGCTTTTGTGGAGACAATAATTGGTACAATAACGGTCACTTAACTCTTTAATTGGGCCGATGAATCTATTATCCACTTGGGCCCATTCTACTAAGTCAAAAGTTTAAAACTCTTTATGGGCTTTCCTTTTAAATTATACTGGATTGGGCTCATACCTCATGTTTCTTTTAATTATCTCAACTTAATTATTTGGGCTCATTGGGTAGTATTGGCCTGTTATAAATTGCAATTCCAACTAAAGACTAGTGAGATTTGTTATGCACGCTGTTCTGTTTGTTGCATTGGCCTGTCCCTTTTCAAAATCGATTGCTCCATGGTGGGTATTATTCTAAGACACTCCATTTATTATTCTTTCGTTTATAATATATTAAAGGGTAAATAGCACAAAACGTCCCTACCTTTCAATGTTATTGTTCTAAACGTCCCTACCTTTCATTTTTTGGCATTACCTCCTACATTTCATTGCGCAAAAGGTCCTTTTCAACATTTTTCCAATAAAATGACGATTTTACCCTTCTATTAAAAAAAAATAATAAAATAAAATAAAAACAACTAATTG
>CAIGRP010110870.1:0-17337 GCA_903798385.1 Fraxinus cuspidata
ATCCTTCAAATTTCCTACTTGGGCTACCGTTTTTGGACCATTTAATTTGGCCTCAATTTTATGCATCAACACATACATAGAACAAGAAGTTCATTAAAGGCCAAATAACAATTACATAAATATAAAACTAGATTACAAGGATACATCGCTCTTAATAATAAGAGAAAAAAGGCTGCTCGCCTAATCTTAAAAGGTGGGATCACTGACTAACTGTTCCAAAAAGGAGATACCTCCAAATGGATAAAATTTCAAGTAAGATCCATTAAAATCTAAATAGAAAAAAAAAAAAAACCCGAGTAACAGGAGATTGAAGAACAAAAAATAATCAAATTGTGAAAATTCATTAGAATAACATGGAGACTAAGAGAAAAAATTACATTGGCTTCAATAGATTCAAAATTTGAATTTAAAGAACATAGGCTCTAATAGAATCTAATTCTAAAACACGTGTGAATTAAGTTTACGCGCACTCACACACACACACATATAAAGATAATTACATTATATTTTTAATATTATATAAATTTACTTTAATATACATATATAAAATTAAATAAAAATATAACCATCTAAATTCATCCACTAATATATTTTTTTCATTAAATTTTCTTGGATCTTTTTATATTCTTTTAGAATTTGCATTTAACTAAAAGTCTAATAGTTATAACATATCCTCTTCAACTCCAATCAAAACTAAAAAATGTAAATCTAAACATTAATAAGTTAAAACCTCATCAATTTGGCCATTTGAACTTTAAAAACACCGGCAAATGGAGGCTTCAACCTCATTGCAAGTAATTTTTCTGGGTTCCGTTTTTTTTTCTTTCAAGAATCCACTACGCATGTATTGATACTAATTGTTTGGTGATTTTCTTTCACTTTTAATAATTAATTTTCATGGGCTTGTTCTATATACCTAACTTTTTGTAAGTGTTATGTCGTATGTCCAATCAACTTTGGACATAAATATTTTTAATATATAATTGATCCATATTTATGGCAAGATCTATTTATTTAATTGAATTAATATTTTAATAAAATAAAGAATAGAGTTCATAGATTCAAATCTTAGTAATTTGTTAATCATAAGTAGCTGTGATTGTGAGATACAACTTATATATGACTGAATATTAAATTGTATGTGATTGTATGTAATAAAGATATAAGAATATCATTATTACGGATAGACCATCATTGTAGCATTTCTTACTTGTGAAATAAGTAGCTGATCTCACAAGTTAAAGTGTGATGACACTTAAATGAACTCATATAAATTTTGTTATAGAACAAAACATTGGAGATCCCGCTTGAGAGATTCCACATGGATAACTACATGAGTGTCGGTAGTTAATTTCTAACGTTTGGTAGTGGATTTGGTCTTTTAACTTGAAGTCATCATAGTGTCTTATATGATGACAGTCATACTTTGATGATGTTGGATGTTTCTCTACCAATGATCTTTAATACGATATCGTTCGGGTATATCAAGAATCATATGAAGATTGTAAATGATCAATAGAAGATTCGTCACTCTTAAATAGTAAGAGATTAAGAATTACATTTCATTGAGTTAA
This sequence comes from Fraxinus cuspidata, assembly GCA_903798385.1. NCBI lineage: Eukaryota > Viridiplantae > Streptophyta > Magnoliopsida > Lamiales > Oleaceae > Fraxinus > Fraxinus cuspidata. Next base: position 1,575 of record CAIGRP010110870.1, read on the forward strand.
GTTAATAATGAAATCCTTGGCCAATGTGCACTCATAAGTCGAAAAGAAATTTTCGAATTGCATTGACTTAATAGTGGGATGAAAGATATGATCGATAATTGAGATTGACACATATATGTATTTCGTAATTGATCAAATCATATTGATGAAAAGATTATAGTTTCTTGGTAAATGAACTAGTTTGGTTTCGTGATATTTTTCTTCACATGTATTGCCCGAATGTCAATTTGGGACGACGAATATGAATTGGTGATAAACTAAAAGGGGTATTTTAATTCATCGATTTTGATTAGATCACAATAATAATTCACGTCGTTAGGTATCGTGATCGGGAACCAGATAGGTCACACATAAAAGGAGAACTAGAAGAATAATATTCACAAATTAATGAATTAACAAGTGTTGGACAATTAAATAATTGAGTTACTTATTAATAAGCATGAATTAATAAATTAGATTATTTAATTCATGGGCCAAAAATTTAACTTATTTGATTAATTAAATATTGGATGGGGTTAAGTTTAAGAGATTCGTGTTCCAAGATCAGCAAAGGAGTTTATGGAATGTACAAAAGGTACAATTTCTATCTAAACACAAAGCAGATCCATGGTGAGATTGAAAAATAATTTATTTTCTGCTGTGCATGTTACGTAAATTCTCAACAACGACATCAGAGCCCACTTTGTGTTTATTAGAAACTGTTTTCCATGTTTGAACAATCAAATGTTGATTATTAATTTCTTGTTTCTAGCAATTTTTAAAAAAAATTTGAACGTCAAGGAAAGGGTGGCGATGGCGATAGTGGGTCACTGCACCGCACAAAACATCGTGCTCAATGCGCCGCTACAGGACGGAAGCAGCACCACAGCAAGAAGAAAGGGGTGATTCTTCTAGAGTTTTAGTCGGTAGTTTGTGATGGAGGCGTAGGCTTCTAATGCAATTTGTGAAATTGCAGGCCCCTCTTACAAGAGGGGTCAAGTTGCAATATTATAACAAATGACCTATCTTGCAATTTTCGAAAATGAAGGACTTTTTTTTTTTTTCAAATTGGGGTCTTATTGCAAATTTCAAAGTAGTTTTGAATTTAAATTTTAAAGGGTTTTGACCTATATTATTAATTTTGACCAAAATTTTAATTTACACCTAAATTAAAATTTTATTTAAAATTGATGATTTTCAAGATTTTCGTTAAAATATTATTTTAACTTAAATATTAAATTTTGACCCTAAATTTAATTTAATTTTATTTAGGAATTTTATCCCAAATTAAAATGTTAATTCAATTGCAATTAGAGTTTGACTCTAATTTAGTGTTAATTCAAATTTGATTTTAAATATATCACCCTAAATTTTTTTCTTGAAATTAGAGTTGGATTCTAATTTTCTATTTAATTAAAATTTGATTTTAATTAAATAAGTTAGCTCTAATATCTTGGAATTAGAGTTGGATTCTAAATTTTGCATTTAATTAAAATTTGATTTTAATTAAATTCAACCGCCTTATGTTTTAAAATTAAAATTGGACTCTAATTTAAAATTTAATTAGAATTTGATTTTAATTAATTTGTCGACCTAAAACTTTGAAATTAGAGTTGGACTCTAATTTGGTATTTAATTAAAATTTGATTTTAATTAAATGAAATCTTCACTACAATTGTGGAATTAGAGTTTGACTATGATTCGGTCTTTAATTAAGATTTGATTTTAATTAATTAAAATTTAATTAGAATTTGATTTTAATTAATTTGTCGACCTAAAACTTTGAAATTAGAGTTGGACTCTAATTTGGTATTTAATTAAAATTTGATTTTAATTAAATGAAATCTTCACTACAATTGTGGAATTAGAGTTTGACTATGATTCGGTCTTTAATTAAGATTTGATTTTAATTAAATAAACCAACTAAATTAATTAATTATTTAATTGTTACGATCCATTTATCTAAATTAGTTTAGACGACCTTAATTGATAGAAACTTGAAATATGTTTACATATAATATTAGATATTATATAGGAAAGTATTTATATATTAAATATTTTATTAGCGGATGATTATGGATTCGACCATATGGATGTATTGAATGGTTAATTTTATTCTTATTGTTTTATAAGCATGTGAGTTCTTATTTTGGACATTCGAGTCCGCTGTAATTCTATGTGTCTGCGTGTCCAATTATTTAGGCATGCATACCAACTAGTATAAAATACATGTTGCAACTTAACTAATTGGAAATGGAAGAAGAGGAGGAGACCATAGAGATGGAGCATTGTATGAATCAATACAATACCCCCTAAGAACTGACCAACTAGTTTTTCTTCGGCTCAAAAAGACTAGACAGTATAAGGCCATAATCGTCTACACTATTATATGTATGTTTATTTGCATGTTGTATAATAAAAAATATATAATTATTACGATGAGACATTTGCATGCAAAATTCCAAAATATTAAGTCATATTTATATTTGTCTTCCATCATTATAGTGAAAAATAGAATCCTCAATAGATCTCAACTTGTTGAGTACATTCAAAGTTGGTCTATTAGGAATATGTTTGACGGTATGAAATACTAGATATTTCTGAATGATATGTTTGACTTAATTAAAATTTAATTTTTGTTGAGTATACTCAATGAGATAAATTTTAGAGGCATCTTAAGCTAACACATAAGATGTGTGAAAATAAAGAGTTGCCAGCTTAATGATCTGGAAGTTGTATGGAAATATAATTGATAATAGTATGTACCCAAATGTTTTATTAAGACTTGTTGAGTACATTCAAAATTTTAATATAACAAATGGGACCCCAACCTACTGGGAGTCAAGTATGGATTTTATAAATTTGCGTGAGGGGTCATAAATTTGAGTTAAACTATGGGAGCATAATTAATTAAATACAAGACCATTTTAAATTAATTGATTCATTTTATATATTATTCTTTTACTTTTTGTCATTTACATTTATTGAATCATAAGTAACCATATGTATTTAAGAGGCATATTGGATGTTAACAACCAAATCAAATTTTCTTGATTAACACCGCAATTTGAGAATTGTTCTTAGGTATTAGAAAATTGGTTATGTCCTTGAGTAGTCCATTCCAGAGATACTTGCTAATGACTCGACAAATGAAAAGGTGGCTGCTATAATAAACACAGTGATGACGATAATACTGCAACATATGTGGTGCTTGCGACTATATCACTTGAGTTACAAAAGCAACATGAGAGCATAGATGCTAACACGTGATTTTTAGTCTTAAGGTGTTGAATGATCAACAATTACGTATGGAAAGATATAAGATTTCCCAACTATACCACTGCATAATGGCAGAAGAATCCCCAGCGAGTGCTCATGTACAAAAGATGTTGACTACATTGAGAAGTTATCTTAATTGAGTTCAATCATTAGCCATGAACTAAGTATAGACTTGGTTCTGCAATCTTTGCCAAAGAATTATTTATGGCTAACTATGAATTTAACATAAATAAACTCAAATGTACACTCATCGAGTTGCTGAACATGTTTAAGTCTGTTAAACCCAATATCTAAATTTGTAGAGGAAAATTCTTAGTCATAGATTCCTCAAGGGAAGTCTAAATGATGCTTTAGGAAAGCAATCAAGATGCCTAAGACATTCAAAGTGAATAAGAACAATACCAGATCCATTGACCCTTATTATCATTTTTGAATGATAGGTCATTGGAAAAGAAACTGCAAGGCTTATGTCTACTTCATTAACTTCTTGGGTATTAGATACCATATATGAATCTCATATTTGTATAAATATGCATAAACTAAATAGAAGTAGATCACTGCAAAAGGGAAAAGTTGACCTGCACGTTGAAAATGAGCAAAGATTGCTGCATTGCCTATATGAGCATACTTCTTGCCATTGCATTTAGGCTTAATATTTGAATTAGAGTGTTACTTTGTACCCGCCATTACCAGAGTATTAAATAAATTTCATATTTGGACATATATTATTTTAATGTAAATGACAACTATTGTTCATTTAATCTTGATAAGATCTTACTGGTTATTGTAAATTACAAAATGACATTTATATATATAATGAGTATAGAAATTGAAATGCATAAAATGATAATATGAATAACACCTATATTTGACATTGCAGATTTGGTCAAATAAATGAAAATGAAATTCCAAAATTACATAGAGATCTATATTTAGGTCAAATGACTTTGAATCATTTGATAAATGAGAAATATGCATATTAGGCACAATGACCAAATCTCTTTTTACTTGAAAAGGTGAAAGATCTACACGATTACTAGGTCTAATACATAGTGATGTATTTGGACCCATATCAACTAATGCAAGATGAAATTTCTCTTATCTCATCATATTTACTGATGACTATTTCAGAAATGATCATGTATATTTGACGAAATTCAAATATGAAAATCTTGAAATGTTCAAGGGATTCAAATTAGAAATAGAGAAACAAATATGTAAATGTATTTTCACATTAAGATCTGATCCATGTAGTATATTTAAAAGGAAGAATTTTAGATTATCTAAAATACAATGAGATTCTCTCGCAGTGGAATGCTTTACATACACTGCAACATAATGTTGTATCTAAAATGAGGAATCGTACACTTTTAGATATAGTGTAATTAATAACAAGTCATGCAAACCTTTCAAAATTGTTTTGAGGTTATGCAATTATTGTCACATGCTACGTACTAAATCGTGTCCCATGTAAGTCGGTTGACAAAACTCTATACGAGTTATGAAAAGACAAAAGGCCCAACTTATAGCATATGAAAGTTTAGGGCTATGATGCTTATGTAAAGCGCACTAGACCGGATAAGTTTGAGACTAAGTCCGATAAATATATATTTGTAGGATATCCAAAAAGAACAATTGAATATCAATTCTAAAATCCCATTGAGAATAGGGTGTTTATCTCAAGACGTGTCATGTTCCTAAAAAAAGAGTTCATTCTAGGAGAGAACATTGGGAGTAAAATAGAGCTTGAAGGAGTTCTAAGGTCCATAGATATAGTCGACCAAATAGATGAACCTGAGTCAATCCCACACCTGCTGAGGGACATACATTTGATCAATAAGTAGAGACTTCTGAGGACACATCAGCTCCATGTAAATCTTGTAGGATTATTTGACCTCCTAGAAGGTACGAATCCATGATTACTATTCAGGCATTACTAATCAAGGATGAAGAACCTATTAATTACACAGAGGCAAAGTCAAGTATTGACTGAAAGAGATGTCAGAAGGCTATGTAATCCGTATTGAATTCAATGCATTAAAACAAAGTTTGGACTTTGATCGACCCTCCTGATGGGATAAAACTCATAAGTTGTAAATGAGTTTACAAGAAAATGTCGACGTAGATAGAAACATCCATACATATAAATCAAGGCTAGTAGCAAAATGTTGTAAACAAAAACAAGATGTTGACTTTGATGAAATTTTTTGCTTGTAGCCATGCTGAAATCTATTCGGATTTTGCTTATAATAACGTACCATAACTATGAATTATGAAGTGGATGTCAAAACTACATTTCTTACAGGAACTTACAAGCGGAAGTATATATGACACAATCCGAAGGTTTTGAACCAAAAGAAGCCAATAATGTATGCAAACTTGATCAATCCATATATTGATTGAAACAAGCTTCTAAAAGCTAAAATTTTATCAAAACATCAAGACAACTGTGCGTTTACAAGAAGATATTGGGAGCATTGTAACATTCATAATATTATATGTATAAGATATATTATTAATAGAAATTGATGTCTCTATATTTCATTTGTTGAGATTATGGTTGTCAAATACTTTTTTGTGATAGATATGGAAGAAGTAACTTGATCTATAAAGATAGATCTAGAAGATTGCTTAACTCGTCCCAAACTATATAGATAAAATATTGAGAAGAATTTATATGGAGAAAATAAATTGAGAGTTTATGGATACATTGATGCTAACTTCTAGTCTGACGAGAATGATAGTAAATCTCAATCAGAATATTAGTTTACTCAAGCGGTGTGTTGGAAAATCGTTGATTCAATAGGAGAAGCCTTATACACCATTACTAAAGATTGTGGTTTGGATCAATAAGTTCATTAATGAACTTAGAGTAGTTCATAACATTGTTAATCACATGTTTCTGCATTATGATAACACTAAAGCCATTGTGCAAGCGAATGAACTAAGATCTCATCAATGATCTAAACATGTGTTAAGGCAATATTATTTCATTGGAAAGATAATACAATGAAATGACGTAAATAAATAGCAAATTTCCACAAGTTACTAAATTGCATATCAATTGACAAATGACAACATAAACACGATCGTTATGTAAACTCTTATGGTATAAGATACATGTGTGATTGGATCTGGTACAAGTAAGAGTTTGTAAATGTTATGTCCTAAGTCCAATCAACTTTGGATATAAATACTTTTAGTAAATAATTGATACATATTTATGGCAAGATATATTATTTAATTGAATTATTATTTCAATAAATTAAATAATAAAATCCATATATTCAAATCTTAGTAATTTGTTAATCACAAGTAGTTGTGATTGGGAAATACAAATTATATATAACTGAATCTTAAATCGTCAGTGGTGTATGTAATAACGAGGTAAGAATATCGTTATTACGGATAGACTATCACGTGTGACATTTCTTACTTGTGAAATAAGTAGCTGATCTTACAAGTTAAAGTGTGGTGACACTTAGATGTTGTTATAGAAAAAACATTAGAGACCCAATGGAGAGATTCCGCATGGATAACTATTTGAGTGTTAATGGTTAATCCCTAACTTTCGGTAGTGAAATTGGTCATTTGACTTGAAGTCATCATTGTGCCTATATAAGGACAGTCAAACTTTGGTGATATTGGATATTACTCTACCAAGAGTCGCTAATATGACATCATTCAGGTATGTCAATAATCATATGAAAGTTGTGAATGATAAAAAGATGATTCGTCACTCTTAGATAGTAAGAGATTATGATCTAAATTTCATTCAGTTAAGTTAATAATGAAATTCTTGGCCAAGGTGTACTCATAAGTCGAAAAGAAGTTTTCGACTTACATTGACTTAATAGTTGGACAAAAGATATGATCGATAATTGAGATTGACACATATCCATATTTCGTAATTCGTCGGATCATTGACGAAAGAATTATAGTTTCTTGGTAAACGAACTAGTTTGATTTGTCATACCGCACGACATTTTCCGCCACATGTATTGCCCGAAACACTATTAGATGTCAATTTGGGACGACGAATGTGAATTGGTGATAAACTAAAAGGGGTATTTTAATTCATCGATTTTGATTAGGTCAAAATAATAATTCACGTCATTAGGAATTGTGATTGGGACCTGATGGGTCACNTTCTTCACATGTATTGCCCGAATGTCAATTTGGGACGACGAATATGAATTGGTGATAACCTAAAAGGGGTATTTTAATTCATCGATTTTGATTAGGTCAAAATAATAATTCACGTCATTAGGAATTGTGATTGGGACCTGATGGGTCACACACAAAAAGAGAACCAGAAGAATGTGATTCGTCAATTAATTAATTAACAAGTGTTGGACAATTAATTAATTGAGTTACTTGCTAATATGCCCAAATTAATTAATTGTAATAATTAATTCATGGACCGAATTTAATTAATTTGATTAATTAGATATTGGACAATGTTAAATTTAAGAGATGTGCCAAGTTCACTTGAATTTATATTAATAAATTATTAGGATTTCAGAAAAACATAACATAATTCATATTCTTGCAAGCACAAGAACAAAGAAACCATAATTCTCTCATTTTTGCTCCCCTTGTGGATTTTCATTGGAGGTTGGACAATTGGATAGTTGTGAATTACAAATCGTGATTATTCGTGTTCCAAAATCAGTAAAGGAGTTTGCAGAATCTACAAAAAGTACAATTTCTAATACAGTTTCTATCTAAACACAAAGCAGATCCGTGGTGGGAATTGAAAAATAATCTATTTTTCGTGTATGTTAAGTAAATTCCCAACACTTTGCCCATACAAAAAGAATTAAAAAAATCTTTAATTTGAAAAATATGCAACACTGCACCACTACAAGTCTACAACCCTAACGATGAAAATAAAAGGAAATCAAGAAAAGATACATGATCTCTGTGTTTTATTCTTAGTTTATTTGGGTTGACCCAGAACAATTATGAGCATCATAATCAGGAAAGAAAAAGAAAACATTCTATAAAAGTAGTCAGGCGAGAATATATAGTAACATATACTAAAACTACATTTGACATTAATTTTAAGGTATCATCAAATAGGTAGCCAAGCAGTAGAAAACACAACATCGTGTCCTTCCCATGTAAGAAGAACATCTTCTTCTTCCCTCTTTAGTCCCCAACTTTAATCAGATTCGCACCTGTATACAATGTTCTCTAGGCAGTAAAGAAGCAATTTTGTGGATTTGGTTGGAACAGTACACATTGGACATCTTTCTCCAATAGGGTGTTATCTTCTTTTTCTTTTACAATTTATTTTTCCTTCATTTATGTGGCTATATTAACTTGTATATAAATGTAGACCGATATTCCCCCCCACCAAAAAAAAAAAACATAAATACTAGTATCTATGACTGGAAATTTCTCCATCTACCATATGCTTTTTAAACAAGCCTTAAAATTTCATTTTTCATAATGAATTCCTCGAGAAACACATTTTGGAGGCTTATACGATATAATGTGGAACTTCTGACAATTATTCTTAGCCATGAAAAAATATCTAAATGTATAAACAAAAACACTGTTAATTTTGACTTAATTAAAAATAAATACTACATTTTGACTGGATTAAATCTCAGAGAGAAGTTCGCAAGTATTCATAAGATACTGCAGCATGATACATCAATGCAACAATCGTAAATTCCATGAATAGGAATTCAAGAGGGCATTTGAAATGGGGAAAAATACATTTGAAATGATATGTAATGAATTGAGAGAAGGTTGATGTTATACGTAATGAGGATGAATATAGTTTTTTTTTTTTTAATTTTGGAATTGTATTAGGGATGGATTTAGAGTCTGATAAATATATAAAATTTGTGTAGATATATAGTGTTCAAATGAATGGATTTAATAAGGACAATATTTGAATATGACGTGGATGAAAATAGTAATTTTTTTAAAATTTTAATATTTTAGTATGGATATATATAGAGTGTGATGGATATATTTAACTTCTATGGATATAATTAATGGTTCCCTAAAGCTTTTCTTTCAAAAGAAAACTCTATTTTATCGATATTAAAAAAAAAAAAAAAAATAGAACTCACGAAAATAGAACTCACATATCTATATATAATTAGAAGCAAAAGAACTTCTACCTAGGGTTTGCTCGAACCTTCTTCAGCACATGGGATGGCAGTGTGCAGTAGTTGAAGTGGTAACATTGGTGGAGAATGAGATGAAGTCGAACCATACAAGAACAAGGATGAAGGAGACGATAGGAAGGGTTTTGAATTAGGGAAGAGTTTGGTCATTTAATTTGTTTCGTTTTGTTTTGCTTTAAGGGTATTTTTTATATTAAAATTTATTTTAATTCTAAACTTCTGGTCAAAGGCTATTTTTAAAAATAACTTTGTAAGAAGTTGAAATTTACTGTCCAAAATTGACTGTCTAATTTCTTGTTCACTCAATAATTCATTGACACATCACTTTAAAATAGCAGGTTCAATTTTTCTACCACTACCACTTCTGAATAAAAATAGATGTAAAATGATGTGTCAATGAATTATTGATGAACAATAAATCTAACAATCAATTTTGGAAAGCAGATCTCAACTCATTTGTAAGAAAGACTATATCACCCAATTTTCACTTGTAAAACACAATGTATTACACTTGGATGGAGTAAGTTTCCTCATTTTTAAAAGGATGAGAAATTTATTTTCGACATTAAAATTAATGTAACTTTGCATTTTTTTCCCTGAGCATTAATGTGTTGTAATTCATAACACATCTAAAATATATTAAATGTGTCAATTGAGGAGAAACTTTTGAATACCAATTTTACTCTTATATATTTAGCTATATGTCAATTCTGTCCTTATATATTTAATATAGTACCGTTTAATATATTTTCATTTCATTTAATATCCATTTAAGTGTAATGCTAATTATTTTATATTAGAGTACTCAGAATTTTACATTAATCAAATTAAGTTTAATTACTTAAATTAAACTATTTAAATTAAGTTTACTATTTAAAATCGAAGCTCAAGGGTGTAATTTAATTGTAAGTATATAATATAATATACTAAAGGTTGTATTCATATAATGGTAGATTAATTACAACATAAAATAATATTTATTATAGTTTTAATATAATTATATTTGTAGACGAGTTTCGATTTTAAGTGATTAAACTTAATTTAATTAATATAAAATTTTGAGTACTCCATTACGAAAAATGAACTCTATATTTAAAAGGAGGCTATACGAAGTTAAATTGTAATTAATCTATCATTAATGACCCCTTTAATTTATTATAATATTATTCATGTACATGTATATACATTATATTATTTATTATTTATATATGTAATCTTTAAATAAAATCAACGTTACGTATATATTTATATTATAATTACAATATATATAAAAATAAAATGTGGAGATTGAGGAGAAACGTTCAAGCTACCATTTTGTCTTTATATAAAAGTGTTAACATTTTCATTCAAAGATAATAAATTGCACGTTTAATTAATATAATAGATAATATAACCATTTAAATACAAATGACAGTAAATTGAAAAGAAAAAATTGTTTAAATGTGATCAATAGTTAGGAAGGAAAGAGTCGAACATGGGATAAATTATCCATTAATCTTAAATCTTACTAATTACTCATAATAATTTGAAGTTACTTACCATTCCCATATTTGTATAGACCCCACTAAATATAAGCTTCACATCTCAATTACACATTTTTCACTAAAAACTAAATTTTTAAGTATTAATAAAAATTAATATTATGTGCTTTAAAAAATTATTAATATAGTATTGGGTGTTTTATTAGTATTGCATGTTCATTTTTGTATAAGCATAAAATATATTGGTAATTCACTACTTATTAGTAGCCTTTTTGAGCTCTATTTGTTTTTTTTGTTAAGAATGTATTTGAAAATAGTAAATAGATGGAGATTGTGTAGTTAAAAAATAAGGTAAAGTTTTTAATTTGCATGTAAGACTTTTATAAAAGTCTACATGATTCTAACTTTTAAGCAGAAAATACTAAAATAAAATCTTAAAATTTGCATCTCATTAATCATAAGATTTTGGGAGACTTTCACAAAAAAAAAANAAAAAAAGAAAGAAAGAGAGAAAGAAAAAAGAAATTATTATTATTATTTTTTCAATATTTATCTTTCATTTTTCTATTTCTATTTTTATATCTCTTATTATTTATTTCTATTTTCTATGAAAAGATTAAATTGTATTTTTATAACTTTTTTTTTTCATTCATTTTTTCTGAAAAATATATATTTTTAATTAAATCATAAAATTTAATGAGACTAATTTATAATTAAATTTAAATATATAATTTGTTTTCTTTAAAGGTATATTATACTAATAATATTGAATATCAAATTTATTTTTATATGTATAATAATTATTATTTATTTAATTAAGATCTTAAATTTTTATGTGAAAAAGGAAGGAGAAGGGGAATTGAAAGAATCACCACCCCGTATGTGATAATTTCACAATATTGCACTAGATCCATATAAATTCTGTCTCAAATGAAAGTTTTCAAAAGTCATTTGAAATCTACAAAAGTTTCTAAAAGATTTAAAATGAAAGTTTATAAGTTTACAAAATACTTTCATTAATTCCATACAAATCTCTAAAAAAACCTACGAAATCCATGGAAGTCATCGCTTAAAAAAAGTTTATCAAAATCTTCAAAAGTCTCAATTGAATACACCCCCAATGAAGAATGAGTGATTGAAAAGAAGAGAAAGGAAAAAAATAACATTTTGAAAATAAATTGCTATCAAACAAATATAAACATATAAAGAAAAGAAAAAGTTTTTTGTCTCAATTTATTTTATTTTAAGATTTTTCACTTCTATACCTGCTTTGAATGTAACTTTGGTTTTTAATTTCAAATAAATACTATGGATTATTATGAAGAGCATGATTAGTGCATAACTTTTTGTTTCTAAATATGTTTAGATACTATACTTTTTAAGGTAAAAGAAGTTTATTTTAAAGACAAAGTGAGTAATTTTTTATTTTGAAAATCATTTATGTTTACTTATAAGTAAACATTTTAAACTTCGTCAAATGTACATATCTTAATCAATTTTTCTTCGTGTCCATTTGCACCAAAAAGCTGGTTGATGCAACTGTAATCTTTGAAAATAGGGGTTCAACCAATGTCTAGTATAAACAAATAAATAAACAAAACATTACATTACATTACATTTCAATATATATATATATATATATATATATTCTTTAACAATTTTAATTTTTTCTATAAAATTATCAATTACCTTACTTTAAAAATATTACACATATCATTTATTTCGTACATAAGACGTGCAACGCACGTACTTACTGCTAGTTTAATCAAAAGTCCTATCCTAAGAAAAAAATAGCCCCAACGGCAACCTACAGGAAAGCCGATGCATTGGGCCTAAAAATTCTCAATGCCAAATCCCATATGTAGTTGCCTAAATGTGGCATTATTATTATTAAAAAAAAAGGTGATGAGGTGATGGGGCATGGAGTGTGACAGTCTAGCCACATCACAAACTCTGGGATTATAGCCTCGGTGTGACTAAATAACATCACTCACACATTTAGATACCCCCTCCCTTACCCTTGTTAGCTAGATAAGGGTGCACTATACGCATTGCAAGTGTAAGTGTTGAGAACAAAGATGATATATGATTCCTATTATACGAACTTGTTGAAAAAAATAGGAGATTATAGGCACAATATGAAATAAACATCATAAAATACAATAACGATGTAATTTACAAAGAGTTGAGAATTCATTATAATATGAAAAAGAATACAAAGATTTTGTATTTATGATTTCTCTAACTTAATCTTAAATATAATGAAGAGCTAAATATTTATATGGGACGTCTAAAATCCTAAGAGTAGAGTTATAGATGAAAATGAATGCTCAAAATGCTAAAATGGGCCTAGGCCAAATAACCACGCCGCTTGAGCATCATGCGGGCGCCAAGTCTCAGTTGAAAATCCGATAACACCGCTTGAGCGCCAAGCTAGCGGCCATCAAACAAAATTACAGCGATTTTTCTCCTTGATCTTGACCTCTTTAAGTCCAACACAAATTTCTACTTCAAATTGAGCTTCCAAATAAAATTTCAAATGGAATTCGCCAAATAGATTTCGAATAGTATTTCCAAAAGCATTCCAAATAGAATCCTCTTAACGAGCACTTCAAGTAAAAATCCTAATATCTTCAACAAAGAATTTGGGTCACACCCAAATTCTAACAGTAAGCATGCCTATGTGTACTACTAGAATTAAATAGCATTGTTCATTGCCTATTAGTTAAGATTGAGAATGTTGAAAGATGGTGAAGCCAAAGGAAAAGTGGTGACAATCATCCACTAGCTAAAGTGTAGTGTGACTGATACCTGTCATTCATCCAGGGCGTAGGAAGATAGTGACTTGCAGATATAAGGACCCTGGTTGTGGGGTTCAAACTCTTGATCATGTTGTCCCTTGAAATGTTACTAGCAAGTTGTAATTGTGTGTCTAGGGCTTGGGAAGCAAGTGCTCTGACGTCTTTTTTCTTTTTCATTCAATAACATGACTCAACCTCCACATACAATCCTCATATGCTCACTTTACTCTGTTATTTTATCTTTTGAGTTGTTCTATAAGAATTTTCGTTTGAGATCTTTGATTTCTTCCCAAAATAGATGAAAAAGATGGGGACCAATTTACGACGTCTTTGTCATTCGTCAAGCAGGCCACGAGGACTTCTTTTTCGTTCGCTGAAGTCATTACGAGGTTTCCCTTATCAGTATGACCCTAAGATTATAGAATAAATGTTTATGCATCAAGCCAAGACAGAAAAAGTGACGTCCTATTTTGTTTTGTGCTTTGCTGTTTCTTTTCTTATCAGAAGCCTTCTGTGTCACTCCCACTCGTCCCCCCAGGGTACGGGAATTCGACGCGCATTTGTCGACTTGTTTCTTTTACATTTTGCATTTCAAGTCTTTTTCCCACTAAGATGGCATGCCATGCCATGAACTTCTATTGGTAAACTGTACACACTGCATTTTGAGCCTTTTGATGTAAAATAGGTCTGCTTCGTGAAGAAAGACGCAAATTGGCCCCATAACCAGTGGCTGAACTGAACCTTTTCTCTTGTATTTTAATAAAATGGAATCAATAGTGTACTGTTGTTATTTTTAAAGGGTCAGAGTCAATTGCATATTTGAGTGAATAATAGAGGCAATCATTCTGATGGAAAAAATGTTCAAGTAGACACCATAGGTGCACTAGCCGCAACAGAATGATTTTTCTGCAAATTCCATTACAATTTTTGTTGGAAATGGGTCGTGGGTCATCTATGTGGACTAATCCGATCCTCGAAAATGAATTAGAGGGAGTGATTTGAAGTTGGATTCAAATATGTAAATTCCCTCAACCTCCATCAACTCTATATAACTTCACTTAACATATCTTGCACAAAGGGGAGAGAAAATATGCCTCAACATGGTGGAAATTCATGTTTAAAAATACAGAACATTAATTTTAGCTAAAAAAATCACAAAATTTTGCACTTAAATTGTGGGTAATGGACTCCTTCCATTGTGATAAAATTCTGAACCATTGAAGTGATCAAAATACAGATTTGAAGTATGTCAATTCGCCAATATTTGGAGCATGAAAATGCTAGTAAATTCAAACATGAAGAAGATCTTGAGAATTCTTTTTTTACAAGATTTCATAAACATAATTAAGTTATAACATGCTACAAATTCTTTCTATTTGATTAGTCAAATAAATTGCATAGATAACAATAACCTTTACAAATAACTAGTAAAAATGAAAATAAATTAGATTTTCATTTGCAGTCAAATTGAAATCATATAAAGCAATATTTGTTCAAAGAATTAAAAGGACTGAGTAGACATCCGAAGGAATAATCACAAAAAAATTACTGAAGAACTCATGTTATTGGCTTCATCTACGAGTCATGGGTTCACGGGTTGTCTTTTTTCTTGACACAGAAAGGGACACAGTACGACAGTAGTCTGCTCTGTTAGACTACATTTCGCATTCTCTTGGTCATTTCGGGACGAAAGAAAATTTGATTACAATTTGTAGAAAGCTTACAACATAAAATTGNATGTTATTGGCTTCATCTACGAGTCATGGGTTCACGGGTTGTCTTTTTTCTTGACACAGAAAGGGACACAGTACGACAGTAGTCTGCTCTGTTAGACTACATTTCGCATTCTCTTGGTCATTTCGGGACGAAAGAAAATTTGATTACAATTTGTAGAAAGCTTACAACATAAAATTGAAATGCATTAGAAAGAACTTGATCATTGATTGCTTGAAAGCTATAAATTACCATGGCTAGTGCATGGGGCGAGCACTAGAAAGCTTGAAAGAAATTTGCAAGACTAATACCCCATATAATAGCATTCGGAACAAAAACCTTAGTGATAGGAGTAGACGTT
>CAIGRP010110876.1:0-32112 GCA_903798385.1 Fraxinus cuspidata
TTATGATCAAAATATTAAGAATGAAATCAACCATAAGTCAACAAATTCGACATTTTAGCAATGCATCACACATATTTAAAAAACACATTTACTTGCTTTCAAGGTAAGTAATATTATAAAAATTTAAATATCAAATTGAAATTCTTACCTTTTTAAAAAATAATATTTTATGCAAGTATTTTTATGAAATAATCTTTTCGTGCATAAAACTATTTTTGAGTTTTTATCATTCATTGCTAAATATCAAAATATTAGTACTTTTATATTTGAACTAATAAATCTAATTTTAAATCTTGCTTTAAAATTTGCGTCTTAAACTTCGTCTTGATCTTTCTTTCATGACATCTCTCATTATCTTAATTTTTCTTTTTCTTGACGTTTGTCTTTTAAACTCTCGTCTTGAATGATTTGACTTGAATACTTAACTTCCGTTTTGATTTTTATTTCGAATCCGATTTATAATCTGTTGATTTTGAAAATAGTTGATTGATTTTAACAGTGAACCATCATTACTCAAAATCAATTATTAGAAACAATATTAATCTTGTTTGTTATGATCAAAATATTAAGGATGAAATCTACCATAAGTCAATAGATTTGACATTTTAGCAATGCATCACAAATATTTAAAAAACACATTTACTTGCTTTCACTAGTTTAATTGATAATTTAGTATAGAAAAATCACAACTTGTTTGCTATTCGAAAGTTGCAATTAATTTTAACACGGTCGAACACATAGTCCTCATGAGTTCGACATTTTATTATCATTATATTACTTGATCATGATCTCGTATATTTGCGGGTTTCAAAGGGTCAAGTCATAAAGGTGAAAACATCAACTATGCTTGAATTTCAATAAATGTTCATCAAAATTCTCCAAAACATTGTCCAAAATGGCAAGGGAACTTTTTTGTGTTACCGTTCCTTCAAACTGGTAAGCATCCAGCATAACAAAGTGACAATCCATCTGAAATGTATAAACAAGTATTATGTCGAATGACGGAATCGCATTGCCCAATTCTTTAAACTCCACAAATTAACAAGAAAACATGATTTCCACAAATGAACAAGAAATTAGCATTTTCAAATGTAGATCAACTAATTGTTACAAGTCATCATTTTAACTAGCTAACATAATTTCCACATTGAACATGCATTCTCGCAACAATGCTGATATATGCAATTCAAACTCCAAATTTGTACAAAATGAAAAAAACTAGAAATTGGCACACAAAATTTGAACTTAGAGCTACATACTCGAGGTTTGCTACAATACTTGAAACAAATAGAAAAAACTCATTACAGAAACACTCGAAGTTTACATAGACAACTCAAAATTGGTTGTGTAAATGCATTGCAAACTTGAATGGTGCACTATACACTAGAGTTTTGATAGATAACACAAGAAATTGCATTTCAAACACCAGATTTGTCCGCAAACTCGACATTTTACCTAATAATTGAAACTATTTGCCCAACAACCACTACATATTTCACCACACATTTTCAATTGTCAACATGTAATGACAGTCATAACTATACATATATTCTACAATGACCAAACATCATTAGGAAAATTTCCACATATATGGATTTTTCTTAACCTTACCCCAAACTTGACTAGAACTCAAAATATCCAGAAAATTAATTAATGTAAGGAATAACACTGGCGTTAGGGCCATACCCTATGTCTTTTTCATTTTGGGAAAAAAACTCAGCCTGGGAAAAGGAATCTTTTTTCTTAATGGAATGCTTACCCCACCACAAGTACAAGAAGATTTAATAGGTTTGTGGTAATTTTTAAAAGCATTTAATTCTTCAACTACAAAAATCGACCATTAAAATCCGTACACGGGAGAATTGTTTACCAAATTATGTTTGGTGTACAATGTTATTGACAACATTTCACATGACATGTTGTCATTGGACAATCTAAAAAATAATTTATCTTTTCAACCAATACATTTTTGCTATATGCGACATTGTGGACAATGTTGTAAAAGAACATTGTACAAATAGATTTATTCTTGTTTACCTGTCTCAAAGATGCCATCAAGAAGAAAATGATTAACATTTGAAGGATCATATTTAGAAAGCAAAAAGAGGAAGATGGTTAGAGAATAATTTTGGTACTTGTAATATAACAAAAAGAGAAAATAAAAAAGCACAAGGATTTACATTGCCTGTGAGAATGAGAACAAAAGATGGGGGCTAACACACTCATGTCACAACTTTTAAGCCACATAGTCAAAATACTTAGAAGAACAATCTAATTTATTAATTTTCAAAAACTTTTGTGATGCATAAGTTGAATTTACAATTCATAAATTGATTCAGTTCTAATTTTAATTGCACATTCAAAACTATTTTTAATGTGAAAATCAATTTACTTAGAAAATTAAGCCCCGGTTTGGTACCCATTAAAATTCTCATTCTCATTCTTCTACTTATTTTCAACCACACATTCTTCAATAAAATAATATTTTCCATCACATCAATAACTTTTCCTTCTTTTTCAACCACACATTCTCTATCAATATACTATTTCAGAATACATTAAATGTGGGTCAAACACACCCTAACTGTTTTTAATGTGAAAATTTTTATTTACGTGTGTAACACAGGAGGGAGGGATAAAGAGAGCACATGTTCTCACGTGGCTACAGGCATTCAAGGATCAATTAGGTGGGGATTTGAGAAGCAATATGGGACTCGTATTTAATAATTGATAGAAAAAATCGGCGGAACCTACGGTTGACCCACTTGTTCTGTGCCTTACAATCCATTATTTTATGAGCGAGACAATGCATTAATATCATACCCTCTAATTCAAAAGTGGCTGTTAATGAGCACTTCAATAGCTATAGGTCCTGTAATTATTTAAATACTTTCCATAGTGACAAACAGCATCATCTACCATAGAGACTAAAGTTAAGTTAATTGGATTCCTAAACGAGTTTTATTATCCATAAATAATGCATAATCTTCTTTACTTGTTATCAGGGAAACTCAAAAGGAGATAAAAAAAAAAAAGGGTTTCTTGTGATTTGTATAATATTGGTACCAGTAATGAATATATATATGTGTGTACTTGTCTGTCCCCAACTTTTCCAAATAAAATACGTGCATTTTAATCAATTTTTTGGGCCTTTAGGTCCTCACTTTCAATTTACTTTTCTGGAGTTATTTTCATGAATTCACACCCTTTTCCCTATTAAAGCAGCTAAAAGGAAAAAAAAAAAAAATCATAAATAAGTTGTCAAACCTGCAAGGTTTGAAGAGTTGACCTGGAATGAAAATCAAGACAAATACAATTATTTACAAATGCTTATAATAATAAATCATCTCCAGATTATTACATCCAAGAAATTATCCAGTAGAAAGATTTACTCAAAACTGAAATTGATCCATTCCTATTAAAAATAACAACAATTTTGGAATTTCAGCTGATTTAGTTCCACTCTTTACTCCAACTACCATATCATGCTCAGCATCTGATACCTTTTAATTTACAACAAGGCAACACAAGGGCAGCTGTTTCTTATAATTCTCACAGCAAAAAGCACCTAAATAGACCATTGACTTGGAAGACCTGAGGAGCTAGAATTTTTTTATGCACAAGTTTTACACAAGATGTTCAAGTCTGCAAAATGGAGAAGCGAGAAGATCAAAGTTGTATTCAAAATGCAGTTTCAAGCTACACAGGTATGTTTTTTACAACATCAACAAATAAACTCTTGTTCTTTACATGAATCATTTTTCCCCATTTTGTTGCTAGATCTAGGTATGTCTCTGCCGAAAATAGAAAATTATCTTGTTTATTGCTATTTTGAGTTACAGGGAAACTAGTTCTACTTAGGCTTAAAATGCAAAACAACTGTGAAGAGCAATATTCATTATCTCCTTACCAAGAGGGGATCCACATATGCATATGCAAAATTGTTTCTTTTGATTAAACAAATAAAGGACTGGAAATTGTAAATTTGAAATAACTCACCACTAATTCAAACTTCATGTCTTGCGGTAATTCCAGGTGCCACAGATAAAAGCCAAAACCCTGACGCTTTCGGTGGTTCCGGCAGATGTAGGAAAGCCAACAGTGAGATTGGAGAAAGCTCCAATCTTCGAAGGGAACTGCTACTGGGAACATCCTATTTATGAGACTGTAAAATTAGTAAGGGAGCCAAAGATGGAAAGATATAAAGAAAAAATCTTCCATTTCATTGCGTCAACTGTAAGTGATAAACCTTCTCATATAGAATCCTTTTGACTTGTTGAATAACTGGAGAAAGAAAATGGTTTAGTTTTACCTGTAGCTGGCACAAATTAAAGATAATTACATTTTTCAATTCTCTCAGAGATCATCAAAATCAGGTGTTCTGGGAGAAAACTCGATTGACCTTTCAGATCTAGTTGAGGCTACTAAACCGTTGACATTATCTCTGCCTCTACAGACTTCAAACACGGGTGCAATTTTGCATGTTAGTACTTCTCTCTTTTTCTCTCTTGCACGCAAGCACACAAAAAGAAGCTGGCATATACCTGGATTAACAAGCAAACTTTTCTTTTTTATCAATTATAAGGTTTCAGCATATAGAATTGCACCCTCGGTAAAATGCAGTGTGTAACTTTTATAAAAATATCAGGTCACAATTCAGAAGATGCAAGGAGATCTTGATTCAAGGTGACGAAGAAGATTTTCAACGACGATCATGTTCTTTATTCATTATAATGATTTCACCTTTACAAGTTGAGTTAATTCTTCTAGAAAAATTTCAGATGTACTGAAGAAAGTGAAGCACTGGTGGAAGATTTTGATAGCTATGGGAAAAGAAATCTACAATCTCCTGAAGTAAGGTCTCACATACCTCCCCTTTTTATTGTTGATGAAATAACAAAAATAAAAAATATGAGCATTAGATATCAGAGAGTAGTTAGAAAACTCAAGAAAGGCAGAGAATAACAATTCTAAAGTGAAGATATTTATATTGACTTCACTAACCAGTACTAATGCGAATTATTTTCCAAAGTGAACACTTCAGAGAACTAACATCTCATAACAAATAACAGGATGGAAGCTTTAGAGATACAGAATCAGATAATAATGGTGTATATCAGAGATCCTACACAGATATGTCATTAGATTGTGCTTCAGATCGAAGTATAATTAATAAAACAAACAGCTTTGACGAAACCTGTTCAAAAGATGGGGTAGAAGAAAATTCCGTTGATATAATTGGAAAGTTGAAAAATCAAATAACAATGTTAGAAAGGCGGGCAGAAGTTTCAGAATTGGAAGTCCAATCCCTTAGGAAGCAGGCTATAAAGGAAAGCAAGAAAGGACAGGAACTATTAAAGCAGATTGATTGCCTTAAGGAGGAGAGGGATGCAATTATAACCCAATGTGAACAACTCAAGTCCTTACAAAATGGTAACAATGATGATGCAGTTTCAAGTGTTATAAAGAAAGAGACCGAAAATTTGAGGACTTCACTTGAAGATATCAAGCAAGAACTTAAAAGTGAGAAGCAATCTAATAAGAGATTGAAGCAGCAGCTGCAGAAGACAGAAGACTCGAATTCTGAACTGGTTCTAGCATTACGAGACCTTGAAAGAATGTTGGATCAAAAAAATATGGAAATATCTCGACTTTCTAGCAAAATAAAGGCGAATCACAGCGGCGATGAGGCTCTTGCAATATCATCCAAGATAAAGAAAGATCGGGATCAAGAAAAGAAAGCAAAGGTTGACCTAATAAGCAAGCAAAGAAATGCTGATGAGGCAGAAATGTTGAAAAAGGAAATTAAAGACCTCTATTGCGAAATAGAACTCTGCAGGAAAGAGAAAGAAGAAGTTCAGATGCAAATGGAAAAACTTACTCAGGATTATAAGAGTTTAGAAAAGGAAAACGAGGATGTCTACTACAATTTAGAGCAATCCCAGAAAGGAAATATGGAAATACAGCAAAATTATTCAGAGTCCTTGGTTAATGTAAAGCAGCTCAAACTCCAGGTAGAAAACTTGAAAGAAGAAGTCAAAAGGAAGGGACTACGACATTCAGAAGCTTTGAATAAAATCAGTGAGCTAGAAACCCAGGTTATGACCTTGCAGAAAGAACTGGAAAAGCAGGCACGAGGTTTTGTAGATGAACTTGAATTAGTAACTCAAGCCAAAGTTGAGCAGGAGCAAAGGGCCGTACAAGCTGAGGAGGAACTAAGGAAGACAAGGTGGAAGAATGCCGCATCCGCAGAGAGCCTTCAGGAGGAATTCAGAGAGCTTTCAGTTGAAATGGCATTTAGGATTGATGAGAATGAGCAACTTGCTAATAATGCAGTAGCAGAAGCTAATGATTTGCGCCAGCAAAATAAAGTTCTAGAAGAATTGCTCCGGAAAGCTGAGGAAGAACTTCAAATATCAAAAGATCACTATGAAAGAAAATTTCACGAGCTTCTGAACAAAAATTCTCTAGGAGCAAAAGATGCATTTACTGGTGAATCAGAAATGCTACAGAAATTGGTAGAGGAAAAGGAAGATCTAGAGAGTGAACTCGCTTCAGTGAGAAAGGAAGCAGAAGAGCTGTCGAAGGAATCAATTTCCATCCAGTCTCAAATAGTTCAAAAGAAGAAAATAGATGAGAACTTGCATTTAGAATTGGAAAGGCTAAAACTTCAATACAATGAAATGGAACATCGTTCGATTCAACTAGAACTAGAGAATGAAAGAATGAAGAAAGAGATGTCCAAATTACAGGGTGCCTTACATAAGAAGGAACGGGTAATTACTAGGTGGCTTACATAAGGTGTACAGAATTTGCAGCTAAAAGAATTGGTAGAAAGATAAAACTATTTTAAAACCTGAGGGCTGACTTCAAAACACTGCCAATTGGCATTTGTTACTATGTTACTAATGTTAGATTTTGACAAACTAAATCAAACTGTTTAGGGCAGACTTAATTCTTGAAATTAGAATTTTTTGAAAATAAGAAAGAGACCTTTTTTTTCACAATGGAATTGAAAGTGTATCTCCTTAGAGTGACCATGGAATGAAGAATATCTGTTCACAATTCAACAAGATTCAGCCTCACTAAAAACTAATGCACTCTGCTTTGTTTAAGCTTCCCAAAATTATCTCAGTTACATTTATGCAAACAATCTTATTCAAATAAATATTTGATGACAGGAGTCTAGACCAACTACGCACATGAATCACAGTGCTCTTGAAGGAAGAAAAAACATGGGAGGAAATTTAGGTTCTGCAGGAATGAGAATAGTGGAGGGCCTTCCTACACAGAACGGATTTGACGCAGCTCAAATTATAAGGTACAAGAACAGTTAAATATTATGTTTTTGCTTCTTCTTCTAAGAAAATTCTTCCACATGCATTTATGCACGGTGCGTTGCTTATTCAGTGGAGAAGTGCACCAAAAAACAATGCTGAAAGTGAATGGTGACTATGCTGGTGATAGTTGTGATGTTTCCAGCTTATTAAATGTAGTAGAGTCACTAAAGGAAAGAAACAAAAACATGGAAGACGAACTGAGAGAACTGCAAGAGAGATATTCAGAAATAAGCCTCCGATTTGCAGAGGTAGAAGGTGAAAGGCAACAACTTGTCATGACCGTACGGTGTCTGAAAAATGGAAAGAAAAACTAACCACTGGAAATTGCTAAATGTCTAGAAAACAGTAGAGGATCAATATATGAAGCAGCTGAGAAGATTGAGAAGAAACTGGAGATTTTCCCTGGCAAACATCAAACATACATCTACAGCTCGTTTTTCACGAAGTCCTATTACATTTATGTCATTCATTTTCCTCTAACTCAATATCTTAAAGCAGAAAAGTTCAGTTATTTGTGTTGCAATTTGTTGCATCAAATGTATAACAGCATTCGTATGTTACTTTTGGCATCACGATTGACTCCAGGCACATAGTAAATAAGCCCCAGCAAACTTCTTAACTTCAATTTTGTAACCGGAGAGCTAAATAATTGTTTGTACAATGCTCAAAGCTCTAGGCTGAGTAGCAGGAGCAACTTTGAATTTATTATGAGCCCAAACGATTGATTCAATAAGTTCTTGCCAATAACCACGACCGCTGAATAGAAACATTAAACTAAAAGCCCATACAGGAGCAACTTTTAATTTATTATAAGTCCAAACGATGGATTCAATAGGCGTCCAACCCTGCAGCAGCTAGGCTGGCCATAAAATGGAAAGAAGCTGAAGAGAGAGGAAGGAAGGCCATGTGAGAGAGAGAGCACATTGCTTCCTGTATTAATCTGAAGTTATCACGATCCACAGGCAAGGCAGACATCTATGTCTGCCAGCTTCTCGAAAGTCATTGCCCTGAATACTGACAACAAATATATTTTGCAAGAGATACATAAGCTCTAATAGGTCTTCTCTATTAGCTTTCTTTCCCATTGAATTCATTAAACATCTTTGACTTCGTCCTTGTAAGCTTCGAAGACTCAATGAAAACAGCCACCCTACCCAGGCATCCTCTCCCAGAAAGATGCAAAAGAAAATATTGAACCGCCTTGCATAGTAAACTGGCATATCTAAGTTTAGATTCCTAACTTTTCGTCTTAAAGTTCTAATTTGATTTTCGTCATCCATTAACAGACACATAACATTACGCTAGAAAATACTATTCCAAAACCCCTCATAATACACAATTTTCATCCCCATAATTCTCAGCTAACTCTACCTTAGACTATAACAGTTTAGACACCACATCAGTGTCATGCATATTCGATATTTCGACAAGAAGAGATCCACGCCAAGTTATCCATAATAGATTTCAAATTCTAGAGAGGAAGTCCAAAATTACAATTGGAATGGTATAGAAAATTGTGCATTCAACACAGATTTGGCTCAACTAAAAGACCAGACAACATTCTAGATTCCACTAAAATTTAGCAGTCTCTTAATCAAAATAATCATTAAAATGTCAGAATGACTATCTCAAAAATAAATGCATGACACAAGCCCTGAACTCAGATCACAGCATTCCAATATATAAATCACCGTCATAATTATCCTCCAGAATCGCATATGGTAAAGAACTGACTATAAGACCAAAACCATGAAATAAACAAAAAAATAAATAAATAATTTCAGTTTCTCTTAGTATAAATCCCTCTCCTATAAAATCTAAACCTTCTCACGAAGCTTCGTAATAAACAACAATGAGTCTGCATAAACAATCTCAAAACAATCAAAATAAAAGGTAAATTACTCTCCATGGAGAATATGAAAGTAAAATCTGCAAGTTTTCAAACACAATAATTAAACATCTCTGTAGGTTCAACCTATATATTTCATTAGAACAATCAGCATTTTATCACCAATAACGTGGGAGTCCATCGGACAATATCTTGGAGTGATCGTCATGCATCGGAGTGGAAAAAGTTCTCGGAGATTGAGGGATTATTTGGTGGATGACGGTAAACAATTCTAAGGTTTGGTGGCTGATCCGGCGGTAGGGAGTGCTGTAACATAAAATCAATACTTTCAAATTTCAAACTAATACATTTTTAATTTTCAGATTTAATACAAAATTAAAAATCTTAATATTAAGCATCTGTTTGACACGTATTCTTTCAAAATACATTATTTCAAAACTCATTTCTAACCACACATTCTTCAATAAAATAATATTCATCACATCAGTAACATTTCCTTACATTTTAATACGGGTGGACAAAATGTCCAGATCGAACCAAACCAAACCAAACCGAGCGGTTCGATTCGGTTCTACAAAAAAAATTAATAGTTTGGTTCTTCAAACAAAAAACCATTTGTTTATAGTTTTGGTTCTGTTCTAATTCTAGAACCAAGAACCAAACCGAGAACCAAGCTTAATTTATAATTTTATTTTTTGTATGAATTTAGTTTTATGTTAATTGAAGCCAGTCCAATAGTCATTATTTTGGTACAACCCATAAAACGTGTTTAGCCCATTAATTTTCTTATTATTCAATATTTGTTTATTTTTTGGAATTTGGTACAGTACGACACATGTTATCATGATGGACCAATCTCACATTTATTCAATACAAAGCTTTTGTTTCTACTTCTATTTTTTTTTACTTGTATAACTATCGTTAAATGCTAATTGAAATTTGTCTTCTTTATTTGGTAAGGGCTAAGTTGCTTGGCTTGGACATTTTGTCATCATCCCTGCCTATTAATTTCGTGTTTTAACTTTATATTTCAGTTTCATTTTTCATTTTTCTCATGTAGGTCTAACGTTGTAAAGGAATTGATTCGATAGATGATGAAAATGGAACTCAATATTATTAACTTCTCGCAATGACTCATTCGTTTATATTTTGTTTGTTAGTTTGGACTTTTATGATATTGATTATTGATATTTTGAATTTGCTAAATATTTGATGCTTATATTTTTTATTTAGCCCATGTTTGGAACACATTAAAATTTTCATTTTCATTCTTCTACTTATTTTCAACCACACATTTTTCAATAAAATAATATTTTCCATCACATCAATAACTTTTCCTTATTTTTCAACCACACATTTTCCATCAATTTACTATTTCAGAATACATTTTTCTAAAATAATGCGGGTCAAACACACCTTTAAGTAAATATTAGTAACTAATGGATATGATGCAAGTCTGAAAATTTAAGTAATAGTACTAGAACTAGACCAACCGAACCAGAACCAGAACCAAATGGTTCGGTTCGATTCGGTTCCGCGTCTTGAAAAAAACTATTTGGTTCAATTATTAAAAAAAAAACCATTGGTTTACGATTCGATTTGGTTCTTTTTGAACCAGAACAAAATAGAACTACGTCCACCCCTACATTTTAACTACATATTTTTCATCATATCACTATTTAAAATACATTATTTCTTCAATAATATCAATCAAACACACCCTGAAATGTAAGTTATATTTGAGTGGATTAACGCGGAGTTGAAGCTTTACTTTTAAAATGAGAATATTCCATTGTTGGAAATGATTTGAGATACAACTTGAATGCATATAAAATACTCTATATACATTTTTATTATACTATTTTGGCGATTCGATAAAAACTCATTCTTTATTTCCATGTGTCATATTCATAGAAGGAGAATAGACTGTGTTTCATATAAGTTTTATCAAATCGTGTAGTGCCAAAAGTACATAAACGAATTAGAGGTAACACAACTTTAGGACAGTATCGTTGACGTTACTCCCTAAAGCTTGTTTTCCTAACCCTCTCTACTTATGTTTTATGTTTATGTTATTATTGAATTGTATTTCCATGTTATTTAAAATTGTTATGTTAATTGATGAATTATATACACATAAATCATCCATTTTTTTCCAACAATCTAAAATCGAGTTCAGTGATTTGCATGTAGCAATTCGTGTTATGTGATGTGTGCATAGATTTGTGTCAATTATGTGTACCTTTAAAAGTGTTTGTAAGAAATGATACCCCTACCTCTTGTGGTTTTCCTACGATGCTTTTTATTAGCTGCATGATAACTTTCCTCCACTGCTTGATTCTTTTCTGCTTTTGCTTTGATCTACAAAAGAAAACATAAATTCGGTAGAATTGAATCCAAAGTGTTATTGACAAATTTAATAATTTCTATTGTGTCCGGCAAATAGACTAGAAGTTTAATGGTGAAACAATGATATGTTCGTGTACTGGCTCAGACAACCAAAAATAAAACATATATTCTTAAAAGTACTTGTAGTGGTGTGAGCAAGGATCATTCCCACGAAGAGTATCTAGCCTAGTTTTATGCTGCGTGAACAAAGATGGGGGTTTGAGTATAATAAAAATAATTTTAAGAAAAACAACTAAGGAACAATTCAAATTAAAGTATCGAAATCAATCAAAAGAATAAACATTGGTCTAAGTCAACATCCAACATCGGAATTTTACAACTGATCATCGATGCATGTATATATCAAATCACTGTTTGAACTATTTTCCTATCTCTCCTTTGTCGCACTTAATTAGAAAACAAGTGATTTTTTAACTAACCCTAACCATAAAACAAACCAAGATAAACGCTAAAGGTTTAATCTAGTAAAAACCTTAAGAATTAGAATGATCGATGAAGTTAAACAACACAAGCACAATCGATTGCATTTAATTTAGTCAAGCATTCTTCCTATGATCTAATAATTTCTGATGCAACAATTCATTAAATCTTAGTTGCTTCACAAATTAGAGGGATCATACAATTACGAATTTGATATCTAATTTAGCAGTAGATTGCAACGAATAATAAACTAGTATGCCCCCAGTAATTAAACGAGACAATCATGAAAATAGGCATAGAAGAACATCTGATACTCAAAGCATAAATTGGACAATTAGCACATAAGGTCCATAATTTTCAATATTATTGTGAAAAAGTCCATACGTTTTATTTTTGACATTTTTACCCTTAATTACACTTTTGATTGTGCAAACCATCATTTCTATCCATTTTCATCCAATTTCTCAATAAAAAGTCGTGAAATGATGAATATACCATCCTATTTAAATCAAATAGATAAAAATTAATTGCAATCATAGTCCCAAAAGTTTTTAAAAAGTGAAAACGAGTCTCAAATAAATTATTTAAAAAATAAAAATTACATTTTTTAAAAAAAAAGTGCAAACGAGTCCCAAATAAATTATTAAATTTGAAATTAATTTTTTTAAAAAAGGCAAACGAGACCCAATTAAATTTATTAAAAAAATTTAAAGTGCAAACGAGTTCCAAATAAATTATTAAAGATTAGAAATAAAAAATAATAATTTTCTTTAATTTTCTCTTTTTTAAATATGAGTGTATATTCATCATTTCACAACTGTTCATTGAGAAATTGGATGAAATTGGATAGAAATGATGATTTGCGCAATCAAAGATATAATTAAATGTGAAAATGGCAAAAAAAAAAAAAAGAAAGGTATGGACGTTTTCCACTATAATAGTGAAAAGTAGGGATATTATATACTAATTATCCATTTAATAATTTATTTGGGGACTCATTTGCGATTTTTTTAAAAAATTGGGACTATGGTTGCAATTTTTTTATTTTTCTTTTATTTGAATAGAATGGTATATTTGTAATTTCACAATTTTTAATTGAGAAAATGGATGAAAATGATCTTTTGTGCAATTAAATGTGGAAATAAGGGTGAGAATGCCAAAAAATGAAAGGTGGTGACGTTTTCCACAATAACAATGAAAAGTAGAGATGTTATGTGCTAATTACCATGTTTTAAATATAATCCTAAAATAGCGATATTTGAATATGCTAACTAAGGAAAATATTAAAAATAAAATAAACGCCTAATATGACTAGGAAATTGGTAATTTTAGCTGGAATTTTTGTGCACTAGATCTGGAAACTTCTGAAAATAAACTGTATCATGTCCGCATATTAGAATAGCAGGCTAATGAATGTTCCAGAACGTCAGTTGTGAAGGTGCAGCAAATTCAGCCCGATTTCGACCTTGATTCAGATTGTATCTCTCAAAACTCAAAACATGAAAGTTGTAGATCTTGTTCTTGGCATACCATAGCATCTTGAATGATCTCAATCGAAGCTCAGATGAGAGAGTTATGCCCAGATTACGTAGCAATGTCTTAACTTTTCAAAATCGCCCAATTAGCTTCGTTTTGCATTTAACACCTCCATTTGCACCAAAAATCAAAATATAAGAATAATGAATGCATTTAGACACCAAAAGTATAAAATACTAAACATTAAGGGAGAAAAACATGACATCTTACATTCTCATTAAATGTACATTCCCATTATAATAGTTGTTGACATGTTAAACGTTAATGAATAATATGTACTATATGTTGGCGATTAAAAAGTTCTTAGGAATTCCAAAAGAGGAAATTGCAAGAAATGTCCACTTTCACATCAGGGGTGAAGATAGAAGAAAATAGTCGTTGAGGCAAATTTCATAAAATTTTAATCATGGGGGCAGAATTTAAAAATTATGAGGACTTTTTTGAAAATCTTTAAAAAACTTTGGGCAAAATAACATATTTAAAATCTATTTGGGGGGGCGGGGGGTGCTCATCAAGTCATGGTACGTCAAAATCAGGCATAGCCTAAAAGACACGCTTTCCAATAAGAACTTCCTTTTAGATCCTTTATGATAGAAAGTGAAACTCGATCTCGAGATGTGCCGGCAAGGATACCGCAGGCTTAGATGGAGGGAAGGTGAGGCAACGTGATTGATGGCTTTCAAAGAGTTTTGATTTCACATGGTCGTTTGCAAAAATGTCCAAAATTTGTTCCATGTTCATTTTGCTAAATTTTGACCAAAACGCCCTTAATGTGAATTTCAAATTCCACCATGAAAACAAAATTTTTCATTCTAGTCAACGTTGAACATGTATTGCACGTTCTATGAAAAAACTTTATAAGTGCTGTAAAGATAATATTTGAATATGCGTGAATGTTAATTAATTTATAATGAATTTCAGAGAATTTATACATGACAATGAATTGTTAATTATTTATTTAATTTTTAATTAAGTAAAATTGGATGTCAATTAGTGTACATGGATGTGAATAATGAAATACATTTTTGAATGTGAAATTCTAATGAACTTATAATTAGAATAACTAACAATGAAATGTAGAAATAAAGATAAATATTAATTAAATGAATGTTAATGTTAATTAACTGAGAATTAATATTAGGGAATTCATGCATTAATGAAATCACATAGATGAAATAAATTTGTCAAATGTACATGTACGTTGATATTAAAGAATTAGTTAAATAAATTAAATACATATTGAAAAATAAAAAGTAATGTATTGTTGAAATACTTGAATTATAATAGGGTTAAAATCGTACAAAAAATGATCCTAATTCTACGTCATATTTAATTCCAATCAAATAAATGTGGATGTTAATTAACATAAATGAACGTGAATAATTAAATACATTCATGGATGTCAAATTCTATTTAACTTATAATTAGAATTAATAACATTAAAATGTATAAATGAAGATAAATATTAATTAAATGAATGTGAATGATAATTAATCATAATAAATAATAGGGAATTCACCCATTAATGAAAGCACACAAGTGAAATGAATTTATCAAATATACATGTACATTGATGGTTATAGGTTAAATAAATTAAATACATATTGAAAAATGAGAAGTAAAGTATTATTAAAATAATTAAACTATAAGGGTTGGAATCGTTTAAAAAATGATTCTCACATGATATGATATTTAATAGACTAGTCGGAGTTGGAAAGTATTGTACTCACCATTTTGATCTAAATATGGTAGAAATGCAAGCTTCTGAAAATAAATATTAATTATTATATATTCACGTAAATAGTGAAATTCATACTTGAATGTGAGTATTAGAATCACAACTAAATGTATAAATGAAGATATATGACAAATACAATATATGAATTAACGTGAATGTTAACTAATTTAGAATTAGCACTAAGAAATATATACATGACAATGAATGTAAATCATTTATACTAAATGAATGTAATTTAATATTCAATTAAATGAAACTGGATACTAATTAGCATACATGAATGTGAAGTTTTAATTAATATAAATTAAATTAATATGGGTGTTAAATTAATAACAGTGACATGGACGTGATATTAATTAATTGAGAATTAATAATGGAGAACAAATGCATGAACAATGATTTTATAGTATTTACTACCGTTGGTAAATTAATTACATATTGAAAAACGAAAAATAATGTATTATTGAAATAATTAAATTATAGGACTATAATCGTCCAAAAAATAATTCTCACTTGATGTGATATTTAATATATTATAGAAGAAATAAACTGCATTCTTGAATGTGAAATTATAATTAATATAAATTAAATCAACGTGAATGTTAATTAATTGAAAATTAATTATAGCCACATTGACGTGAATGTGAATGTGATATTCTAATTAATATTAATTAAATGAATATGAATATCAATTAATTAAGAATTAATAATAGAGAATATATGCATGAACAATGATTTTATAGTATTTATTAGTTTGTAAATTAAATACATGCTAGAAAACGAAAACTAAGGTATTATCGAAATAATTGAGTTGTAGTATGACTATAATCGTCTAAAAAATGATTCTCACTTGATCTGATATTTAATATATTAGAGATAGTAATTATAAATTGTGTTAGCAATTAAATATCTAACACATAATCTATGCCATCTATTTGAAAAAGTACAAATATCAAATCATGCATTAAATTCTACCTTTTCCCTAAAAGTAGGTCAATAACCATTGATTTTCTTTTTTTCTTTTTCTTTTTTTTTATGTTTTTTAGATGGGTTTTGGTTGAATCAGTTAAGGTTATGGGTTTACCCATGAAAATCAATTCTAATTAGATTTTTACATAAGTTTTAGTTGGGTTCTTTTTTAAATGGGTTGGTTCAATTCGGGTGGTTTGCCCATCAAACCAGTCACAAACCCCGACCCATCAACTTAAAAAAAATAAAAAATAAAAAATCTTACAACACTAACTTCGCGTGAAAAGTAGAAGCCAGAACTTTGAAGCCTTAATATATCTCTCAACTCTGAAATTCTTCCACCTAATCGTCGACGTTGGTATTCATTTTTCAATCGCCCATGACGATCGCGAGTCTCCCATAGCCAATCAGTGGTGAAACCCTTCCATTTTTTGCTTGAACCGTGCAGAAGTGTTCTAAAATTTACGGCTAGTTCTTGACATCCTTACATACTTATAAAAGTGAATGAAGTGGCACTGTGAGATCCTATACTAGAAGGTAGAAATTATGAAATTTCCATATGGAGGCTTGAATTTAAGGTAACTTCTCGAAGTTCTTTCACATTTAGGTGGTTTTTGGTGATCATTCCATGAAACTGAATTTCTGGTATTTTTTTGATACTCATTATTTGAACCTTGATCTTTCCAATGATTCTTCCTCCACTTCGTAAGTTTTTTTTCCTTAGTTTGGCTGATGCTGACTCTGGTATTCTGGTAGGAGTTAAACTTTTGGCAAGTTTTTATAGATTTCACCAACTGGATTTAGAATAAGAAATTGCAAAAGGACAATGCTTCACGTACAGCACCATCCATAGATTGGGTTACAGCCTGATGACGTGGCTGTTTGTTTGAAAAGTCAAAATATCACCAAATTTCTTATTTATTTTTAAAAAAGGTAATGGAAAGGCGGCAATTTGCTCTACCCTACCCCATCATTTTCTCATCCCCAATTGCAAACCCTTTCCTCTCGAGCAAGGTTGGAACCTCTTTCATTCCAATACGTCGGCAACAAAAAACTCCAGCAATGTTGACACCGATGTCCCTATGGTGAACCCGACATTCTTACCCCACCATCTTTTACGGTCGAAGCGAAACAATTGCTTTATGGAGAAGTCAACGAAATGGAAGCCGACGACTCCCACGACGGCAACTTTGACACTAGTGACAACATGGGTACGATTTTTCCAACTTATTCTTCTTCCAGCTTTTGAAGTTTACTTTTCTAGTTTCATTTTATTATTATTATTATTATTATTATTATTATCATCATCATGTTTATAAAAAATTGGTGATAAATCTGTTGACATTTACATCACGAGATGAACTTTGTTATAGTGTCACTGCAAAACGATGAAACTGAGGAATGATTAACATGTTGGACTAGTATCTTTTGCGTGCAGATTAGGGATTAAGAGAGGTTTTTTTTTTGTGTCCAAACATTTTGCTCTTGGCTTTACTTTTTTTTTATTATTATTATGGGAAACAATAAAGTGATACTATTTTAAATTGAATTACATAAGAAAGTGTTCATGCCAAATCTTCCTAATAGAAATGAATGCTTTATTTATGCACATCTCTCTCAATTAATTTCCTTTTGTAGTTTTAATTCTATATTTCAATGGTGTTGTGCCAATAATTCTAATTGATTTTTGTCAAATTTTTTTTTTTGGATGTAGGATATTTGGAAATTCTTTCATCTGAAGATAACAATCTGAATGATAAGAGCTCATGGGAAGGAACAGACATTGTTGTGCCCAGTGTTGGAATGAAGTTTAAGGATGAGAAAGAGGTGTTTGAGTTTTACAAAAACTACGCTTACCAAATCGGTTTTCGTGTGAGGAAAAGAAATTCGAAGAAGGGTGATGACGGGGTTGTATGTTATG
This sequence comes from Fraxinus cuspidata, assembly GCA_903798385.1. Classification (NCBI taxonomy): domain Eukaryota; kingdom Viridiplantae; phylum Streptophyta; class Magnoliopsida; order Lamiales; family Oleaceae; genus Fraxinus; species Fraxinus cuspidata. The sequence goes on from CAIGRP010110876.1 coordinate 18,183, forward strand.
TAACTTTTACATGCAGTCGAGAAGGCCGTCGTACCAGTGGAACAAATGTAGTTTTGAAGCCTCAAACAACCATCAAAACTAGGTGCAAAGCGAGATTGACTGCATGTTTTGAAGTTAATGGAATTTAGCGTATTAACACAGTTCATCTGGAGCACAATCACAGAACAAGCCCGTCAAAATCACGGCTATATCGATGTAATCGCCAAATCAGCGCACGAGTTAAAAGACAACTTGAAATAAATGACATCACTGGTATACCATTGCACAAGAGTTTTAACTCAGCCATAGTTGAAGCCGGTGGTTATGAGATATTTCATGCGCTGAGAAGGATTGTAGAAATTTCATTGATAGAGTACGTAGGTTAAGACTTGGTGAAGGAGACGCTGCTGCGATACAAGCTTATTTTTTGAGGATACAAGCTAGTAGTCCTGGCTTCTATTTTAGTATAGACTTGGATGAGGATGTCCGTCATTGTGTAATCATAAAATCATCCGCATAGGGGCCGACGAAGTCAAGTACATCGAAAAGGCAAAAAGAAAAAGATTCAATTGCATTAAATGATCAGGTAAATGAGCTTGACATTGAACTATACAAGTTATTTGAGTTTAGTTTTGAGATGTTTGTAATTGACATTACCAATTTCATTTTGTAGGATGTTCAATTAGAAAACATCCCTCGTCACAACCATCAACAAGTTGGCACACAAGAGAGCGTGTCCAGTTATGCTTTTGGGATCTAAAATAGCTTCAAAAGGATACATTTTTTGGATGATTATTTTGTTAAGCTATTGTGTTGGCAGTACTTTTGGGATCTAAAATAGCTTCAAATGGATACATTTGTTAGATTATTATTTTCCTTGACAGTACTTTTTGTAGATTCTCCGAATATCGGGATCTATCAAACATAAGAATTTGTATGTTCAGCTATTGACTCTATTGGAAAAATATGTTCAACTATTGACTCTATTGAAATTTTATGGCAAATATGTATTGAATCTATTGGAAAAATCAGTTGGATTGCTACATGTTTGGATTGTGAACCAAGATAAGCTAGCTTCAGGAAAATAGTGTTACAATGGGAGATTGTCTAAATGGGAGTCATTAACCCAAAGGCACAAATTGTTCACTAAAAGCTGCACATTTGAGTTTCTTTCATGTGTTCTTACGCCTTTCTTTTCTCGCATTTGTTTGTCATCTTATCTTTCTTTTGGGTAGGTTATTTGTTCGGTTAGAATAAGTAGTTGCCATTTCTTAGGATTCTTGTCTACATTTGCCGTGAGTGGTAGTTTCGTAGAATATTTTTGTTACAAGTTTAAGAAATGAATACTATTTTCTCTACCTAATTGTTAGTTGAAGAAAACTACATCGAGATGTTTGATGTCTTTTTAGTTCTGTGCAAAGCAATTTGCCATTAACATTAAAGCATTACATTGTTATTAACATACAATCACCAAAGATAAAATATTCAATCACCATCCCATTACATTGAAGTTCAATGAACATCTTCTGAATCTGGTTTCCCCCTTGCGCATTGTTATGATGTTGAGGGAAATCTCATTGTCCTTTTTCCTGGCTATTTTCGCACACGTTTCCAACATACATGACAAATCATCAATTTGTTCACTATCATTGGTGATGCCACTTGATTGACCTTCATCTTGCAACGAATATGCTACATCTGGAGGAGATTTATTCCAATCGAAAAATCGACAGGCACGACAGTACAACAACGGAACAAACGTCCTTTGTTATCAGTTTGCTTTTCCACCTCCATCCATTTAATATAGCCTTGGCCACAGTTTGTGCATCTTCTCTTTTCGAGGCAATCTGATAACATGTGCCTTGGCCGTCTACATGAATGACATATCCCCTTATTCCTTCCAGCCATCGAAGAATTCTAATAGAACAACGAAAAATAACCACATCACAATAATCTCCAAATCAGCAATTAAATGTAAATGTAACAATTTTGTCCAATTGACATATAATGTCACGTAATTGAAAAAAAAAAAAAACAAATTAACACACAATATCATGCAACAACATCATCAATACATTCCGTGGCAGGAATTTGCTTAAAAAAAACCGATGACTACTACTTTTGTAGTAATACTTCCTCAAAAAAAAGGAGTAAAGATCAAAAGAAAACTTCTGCAAGTACACCTCACAAACTACGGTATTGGATAATCTATTTCATCATCGAAAATAAGCAACATAATAAAGCAAGAAAATATATAAATTACTCATTTAAAAAAGTCTAAAATGAAGATATGTGGAAATAAAGCAAGAAATGATTTATTTCACTCATTTCAAAAACATACATTTTCCGGATGTAGAGTCTTCGGATGTAAATCAGCAAGCGAAACATATAAACTACTCGTTAAAAAACCCCCTCAAAATAAAGATATGTAGAAATCAAGCAAGAAAAGATTTATTCCGCTCATATAAAAAACATACAATCGTCGTGGCAGATGTATATTCACCGGATGTAGAGTCGCCATCGAGATGTCTTCAATACTGGCTGAAATGTGCAAGGGGAGAGAGGGGAGCGATTTTTTGATTTTGGGATGGGTTTCGGGCTGAAATGTGAGAGGGGAGAGATTTTCTTGTTTTGGGATGGGTATTATGCTGAAATGTGCGAGAGGAGAGATGGGAGAGATTGTGAAGGGTTTGGTTTGGGTAGGGTTTGAATTTCAAATGGATTTTACCAATTTCTCATGAAATTTTGGAGTCAATACTTTTTGTTAGTCAAAAGTGCCACATCCTGTAAATGCTTCTGTAGATGTTTGTGTACAAATAGAATTACCCATTGCAAAAAGTAGATATATTTCATGAATTTAAGTTTCTGTTTTCCTGTGATGCATTTTCTATTACACACTATCAGAGATAAAAAGATGATGATGATGATGATAAGGAATTGTCACTACCTCTGAGTCAAACTATTTATTATTGAAATTTTTTTCTTGGAACAAATTGTGTCATCTTGTTAGAATTTACCATGAATTATTTTCTAGATTATGTTAAAAATTGTCGTACTCACCAAGTTATTTATCTTTTTTGTTTTGCTTGTGTACCATGTTTGCACAAGTGTGGTTTCCATGCTTTCTCCATTTGCGAAACTACTTCTTTATGTAGTCTATGTTGATAGTTTTTCGAGTGAAAACTGTTTATATTATCTGTCTTGTCTATTCTTACAAGTTTGTTTCTTTTTACCAGTACTAGGTAATCTGTGTGGTTTAAATAATGCCTGATGATTACTTAACAAAGAATGGAGATTTGAATGTTGCTCTTTGTGGAAGCTTGGTGTTGATCACTTGGGCTCCAATGGCATCAAATGAAATATACTAAAGCATATATTTGTGATGGTGAAATTCATTATATCTGCGATGTGTGCACATAATTATTTTGTTCATATTGGCACTAAATAGCAATTAAATTAAACCAATTAACATTTTTTTATTCTGTAATGTCCACAATGACAAATTGTTTTGGTAGTGATATTGTGAATACTTTGAATGTCCACAATTTTTTTAATCTGTAATGTCCACATTATTCTTCTTTATTTTTACTTTTGCAGGGGATTTCAGAGACTTGCTAAAACTCTTGAAGGCATATGATTTGGCTTATTCAGTATGTACTTTTAGTATATATTAGTAAGAGTTGAACGTGCATTGCACGTTATTCTAATATACATTATAAGTGTTGTAAAATAAATATTTGATATCAGTTTGTTAAGAAAATTTAATAAGTTTCAAACAAACTAAAAAAAATAAAATTTAGGATAGAAATTAAAAAGAATAAATTTGTATTCTCAAACTCAACTTCTAAGATTCAAATTTTTTGTGATGATGAAATACTACAAATGAGCAACTTTTTATATAACATTTGGTACATAAGAATTAATTGTCAATACATGAATTTAAACACCCAAATTCATAGATACATTAATAAAAATAACTTCATCTATAATAACTCTAGATTCATTAAGTCAAGATTCATGTGAACGTTAATTAATTGAGAATTAATAACGCGGAATTTATATATGATAATGATTTTGTAGTATTTATTATATATTGAAAAATGAAAAAGTAATGTATTATTAAAATAATTAAATTATAGTAGGGTTAAAATAGTCCAAAAAATAATTCTCACTTGATGTGGATATTTAATATATTATAGATTATATTATATACACCCTTGTTTTCTGATGAAGTTAAATAATACTCGAGAAAACTAGATGCATTGTTTTTTTCTTACCAGACTTTAATAATACTTTAATAATTAAATTGCCAAACTTGAGTGTAAGGTCTTTTGAAAAATTATGCACTGTCTTTTTTCTAGCCCTGGTAGTTGGAACTCCAAATTACACATGAACTTGTTATAAATGTTCCTTCTGGTTTTAAATTCATTATTTGGTCTCTTCGTATGTATATTCTTACATCTTTCCTTTAAATAACTCCGTTCTTTCTTTAATTTTTTTTTCATGGACACTTAGTTATTTCACGTGATCTATTGTTGATTAACATGTTCATTATTGTACATTCTTTATTACCTTTTCCATGGGTCATATTTGATATTTTATCTTCATTTGTTAAAATGTGTTGTTTCATATTTTGTAAACATGTTAGAGAACTGTTTGTGTAGTTGTGTTGATCAGATTTATTTGTTTAAATATGTGTATGTCAAATTCACTGATTTTTTCTTCATTTTTTGATTAAATGTTCACAATGTTTTCATTCTTCATTATGCTTCTTTAAGGCTATAATGATGTATAGACTAAGTATGAAAAGATCTTCGAGGGCATAAAACACTTTGAAGAAACTGAATTGACATAAAATTATTTGACAAGAACACACATTCAAGATCATCAATTTCTCTACTCAAGCAATTATAGAAGTTATTGATAGAGTTGGTAAAGAAAGGATCAATCATAAGGAGGGCAACACAAACACAAAAAAATTATTGTTACGTTGAGATATGTATAATTCTAATAGTTCATGCGGTCAACTTGTGATTTGCATTCGTAGTGGGAACTACTTCGTTACTACAATGATATGCTCAATAGGTTTTGAGTGTCCTTAACAGATTTTTATATATAATTCGAATTTGAAATTTTTACGTTTTGTTGAATCTGTAGGCATCTGTGCATGTGTACCTATTTGATTAAATAGAAAGCATTTACAATGTTTACGTGGTTTCATATATTTTTAGGTCATTTTATTTACTTAGTAGGTTCTTATATTATTTTTTTGCTTGTTTTTTGTTATTTGTAGATGACTTCCTCACGGTGACACAGAATTTTGGAAGAAGAGTGCATTCCGACCTTGATTTCACAGGTTAGCAACACCAAATACACGTAACAATTGTCCTCAACAAAATTAATGCACAACAAAAGAGTATGTTCGAGGAAAGTTGCATAGGGTATGTTGCGAAGTTGTCGGAGTTCAAACTATCTACGCAATTAAATCACAAAATGATGAATAGATCAGTGGTTTGCCCAAAACGTTTCGAGACTTGGTTCAAAGTGAACTAAAGGTTTGCAAGATTTGGAAGGCCGAAGTTTGCATTAATCACCGGCTTGAAGTGTGGTGAATACCTAAAAGGTCGGCTTCCGACAAAATCCTAGAGAAATGGATAAAATGTTTACTCAATAGAGACCAGGTAACTTGTAGCGATTTGGAGAATGTTTTCTTGAAATGTGCCAAATGTAACGGTCGTTACAAGCTTGGGATGTCACTAATTATTGATGGGGTATTCAATTTCAGAGGCCCAAATGTGGGGATACATCCTGAAACTCTCTCCATCGTAGACGACTTGGTTTTCTTTAATGCCTACCTATAGGAGATATTATGTTTTAAACTTCTTATCAAATCACTGCTACGTAGATGCGGGAGAAAGGCGCACCTGGCAAATGTCAAAAATTGTGACAGGATGTCTTACACGTTGTATGAATTCCTTTTTGCTATTCAGGTATAGACGTGTCTGTATTTATTTCATTCCTATTCATTCCACATTATAATGTATCTTTCCATATGGTAATCACTGTTATAAATGTCTTGCAACTGCGGGTGTACGAGGCAATCTCGGAGTTAGGAGCTCGATTTTAGAGTAAGATTGGTGATGACCTTCCGAGGTTGTTGCGTGGTCTGGCACAAGACAACCTTAATCGAGAACATATTCAGATTTTTTTTCGATAAGATAATATAAGCAATTTACATACATAACCGCACTTAGACTTCGGCATATATAATAATTGATTTTGTTGATTTTCTCTCCGGTTGCAGGTGCACTTATGGGTGACGCTGTGAGCTACTGCTGAAGAATAATTGCAACAATACTTTGTTGTTTTAGTTCTTTTGGATGATGCAGCAAACCCCGTTCTGGACAATCTCGTTGTTCAATCAACTAAAATACAAGATATCCAGGACAAGTAATACAAGTGAGCTTCGTTTGAAGGATTTCAGTGAAGATGAAGGTGGAGATGAAGATGAAGAGCATTGCAGTCCAGTCCAGGACTTGCCATCAACTTCTAACTTGAGCAATCGTCCACCGGTAAGTCATATGTCTTTGGATGAGATAAGAGCTCTGTTCACTGAACACAGGGAGGTGATTGAGATCAGGCTGTGAGAATTAAGGGGTGAAATGAACGTGAGGTTCATTGGTATTAAAAAGAAATTAGGAGATCATGTCTGCAGTATGAAGGAGCATGTGACAAATCAAATAAATGTAATCAAATGTAGGTTTGACGATGTAGCTACAGAAATTGGGAAACATAAGGTGTGTGATGAGTACGGTGGATTTAGTTATGTTGACGATGTTGGAGATATGCATGTACGTGATGATTTTTCATTGGCCAATACTTAGGCTGGCGAACAACATGTTGAGGCAATCAAAATAGATGCTGGCAATGTCGATGACTTATCCAGAAAGTCCTCAAATGTGGTTCCACCATTACAAATCCCCTAACGTCAATGCTCCACCGCCATGCTGACCTTGATTCCTCAAGGTGAAGATGCCCAGTGCTAGCACGTGAACTCCTTTTCACACGGTTCAATCGTAAAAATGGGAAGATAAATGTATAGTTAGTTTACAATGTTGTTGGAGTATAGCATTGTGTGTTTGGAAAAAAAATTCAAGGTCATTTTGTGTACCTTCATTAAGCAGATTTTTTTGGTTGATGGTACAGTTTTGAATGTCGATGTAGAATTAGACAAAACATTTTGTTTTAGTACTGACATGTTGTTCATGTCTTATATTGTATACACATTTACGAACTGTCGTTCTTGACAGTTTAAATATCAAGTGTCGAGAATAACATGTATTTAATGTCGAGAACGACCATTCAAATGTCGAGAAATGTCTGAAATGTATAGAACTCTCGGAATTGGAATGAAATTTCGTTCTAGATATATAAACTATCAAGTGCTAAGATAAATATGGTCCAAATGTCAAGAATAATTTTTCAAATAACGGGAACATCATGAAATGTCAAGAACATAGTCGAACCAATTGGCAGAATGGTAAGATGACAAATAGATTAAAACAAACCAATTAGACGTACAAATTCCTCAATATGATTTCAATCAAAGGTGTGTTATGAATCAATTATCATTGAAAAAGGCTCTAATGATGAATATAGTATTGTGTTGAATTCACAAACATGTTGGTAATAAATATAACTTCACTATTGAGATGACAAGCACAAGGTCTAAATCTATGTTGTCAAACAATTGTAATTACATGGAGTAGGAGTTGGTGTGTAGTCTTGTAATGTAATTACACTATACTTTACTCCTCTATATAAGCATGCATATGGCTTCAAATGCAATATTAAAACATAATTCCTTATAAAAAATTCCTAGCAGTAAGAACCTCTTCCTTCAACTATATCATTTTCAATCAAAGAAACTCCTCGTATTGATGTTACTATGAACCTCTCCTCTGTGTTTTCGGCAGACAATCCGATTATCATCGACTTAGAAAACGATGAGCAAATGCATATCGTTGTTCCATACATTTCTCAACTTGGGAACCACCGCCATTATGTGATTATGTGAGTGTTCATCTAATTCCATTTCTCGATTTGAGAAACGAAGGTGAGTGAAACGAACCTCGAGTTGGTGATTGTATTGTCGATCATGAGATCATCCTGATCAAAATCCCACAAGACGAACACCATCTTTTGTTTGGCATTCAGTGAGTCGACGAGTTGGTCGACAATGTTGAAGCCGGTCCGGATGTCATCGAAGATGTTATCATCATAAGCTCTGACGACAAGAATGGTAGTGAGATATCTTATCTGTTCGTTGTTGATGACCTGTAGATGTCTTTGTACATCGTCATTTTGCGACCACTTCATATAAAAAACTCATTGTTATTGTCACGATTTCATTGACGAAGTGGTGAAGTTAATGTAGTTTGACAATTTACGAATTACTCGATATGATTTCGAATTGTTGTTGTTTGAAATTCAGTACGTGGCTATATAATGATTTTGAAATCATAGTACTAAATTTATGTTTTGTACTATTCTTCAAATGACTACTAAGTAGAAATGTTGAAATGAAATGAGAAAATAATATAGAAATGCAAAAGTATATTATTCATGAATGATGAATTTGATGTTAACATGAATACAGAAAATAGTTAAGTGTCTAGGTTAGTCAATGGTCCTAGGTTCCTATACGTTTGCCTATTGTGTCTGTAACCACTACACCATCCACATTTTCGCGTGCTCGTCGAACTTTCATGTCTTCACCATTCACCTTAGGTAGGAGGTCATCCTGGTGGTCTACGTATATTTGGGGCTGAAACATGGATGGAATGAATTGCATGAGGAACGACCTAATCGGACTCCATTCTAGTTGGATGAATAACTTTGTTGTATGCAACTTGCTAGAACTTAGTGGTGTAGTTCGAGGAACACAAGTCATAAAGTGATTTTTTCTTTGCCCAAGCTTCTCGGGATGCATGTGCATATGATATCTGTCGCATTTGAAACTCTTTACATGAGCATGTGTTGCCTATAAGGTCGACAGTACATATGTTCGTGCCTACACCAACCTCCAACACGAGTACATCCAAGTGGTACTTCTAATGTTGCACCAGCGTCAAACAATTTTCTTAATTTCCCTTCTATCTTTGGTGTCGAGACACTCTAACATCCAGTGGATGAGATTCTCCTCTAAAAAAATCATTGTTGCATCAATGATCAAATGTTGTCGACCAACGAGGTTATAGGGAAATTTCGTTGTCGCTTGAGGATTGAATTAAGGGACTCTGCACTGTTGTTCGTCATAATATTGTACCAGTTATCATCAAAATTTGCACGTGACATTGATGATATACCAGCACATTCCAAATAAGAAACAACTACTGGTTGGATGGTTCTATATATCCCATTAACTGTTCGAATTCTGATATGCGGTATGCTAGTGCATAAGCTTGAACAAGAACACGGCATTGCTACTGCTATACCTAACGATAAGATTTTTTCTCGATATACCACTTGTAGGCACTAAGGTCAGAATACAGGTACAACTTGGATATTGGCCGCTTAATGCTTTTCTTCCTGTCTAATACAAACACTAGCCATTCTGAGTCGCCAATTATGTCTTTCAACTTCGTGAAGAACCAATTTCACGATACATTTATTTTCTCGTTGACAACCCCCCCAAGCAATAAGATATATCTGCAAGTTGGCATCCTGAGTTGTAGGTCCTTCAAATGACTCCCATCAACATAAATAACCGATCTCATGTAATCTTGAAAGCTAAGTATACTAGCCCCGAATGCTAAAAAGAAGTACAAGAACCTATTATTGTTGTCGAGCTCAATGTGTGTGACATTTCCAGGTTTTTCTCAGTAACACATGGTAGTATGAAGGAAATTTTTGAAAACTCTCTTTAAGTGAACTACGGAGCCATTCAAGACCCTTCTCTTTATCCCTTCGGCTTTGTTGTAGGTAATTCATACACCGAACTCACGTTCAATATACCCGCCGGAACGTATGATTGGTTTGCATCATCCAATCGCTGCATTGTGTGTTGCCCAATTAGGGCACTAGTTGCATGTATGTGAGTATTTCGTCGAACATCTAAATAACATGGATGCTCAAGTGTGCACCTCCGAACCTTAAATATATTTTAATTATTTCTTTCTTATCTTGGAAGCTCGTAATAGCCAATGGCAGTTGGTATCCTCACAACATCAGTGAGAGATCTGGTATTCGACTTTTAACTTTGAAATGAAACTTCTAAGTCAAAGCTGTAATCGAAGCTTTGTGTATAGTTGTTTCTTACTAAAAAAAAGATTTGATTCTCGAGAATTTCTCTTTATATTAGATATGCAAAGGAATAGGAATAAGTCAAAGCAATAATGTGTTTAATTAATATTTTAAAAGAGGTGTAATTTCAAGACTAATCATGTAACTCCTGTGAGTAATAGTAATATTATTATAGGAAGAACAAGCTCCAAATTACTTCCTTCCTTGGCAGAACAAGCCCCAGCATGAAACCATGTGAACTAAATTGTATTTTCGATCGTTGATTGCTTGCTTGCCTCAAATTGAAGAAATTGGCTTTAATTATAATAGTGAAGATCATATATTTACTCAATTCAACCGGTATATTTTTTAAATATGGGGGTGTCTAATTTTATATAGACACCTTATATTTATTCTTAGTCGTAAAATTGACTTTTTGAGCGAAGTGTTCAAATTATATATGAAGATTGCTGGTAAAATACAAGAGTTGAATGGATGCATTTGCTCAAACGTATTACTAAAAATCAGTATAAAATTTTTTTTGTGTTTAACTTATTGAACTTAGATATGTGATATTGATATTTTTGGAAATTTTAGAAAATTTTGCAGATATGCAGATGTACAAATGAAGAATAAAAACTTTGCAAATTGATGCACCAAATTATTGTCCAAGAAGGATATAAATAAATTGTAGTCCGAGATGGATATACATAAATCATCGAGGGAGATGGATTTAAGCCCATAAGGAAGTCATCTCCGAAAGTTATCCAACCTTTGTGAGATTCCATAAAGAACGTTCAATGTGGTAAAAATTTCATGTACTGCATGATTTATAATATTTTCTATTAGTGGAATCTGGTATTTGTATTTAAAACATGCCCTCATAGTTGAAATATGTTTAAAAAAAAAAAAAGACAATATAAATACTATGAAAAGAAGATACATTATGAGATGATTTAAGCAAATATAAGTTCTCACAACAATATTTACTTTTCTTGTACCATGACAAGGAAATAGAAGGGGAATTGATTGAGTGGCGTTTGATGTTACAAAAACTAATCTTATTTTATATATTTATATAACTAATTAGAAAAAGAAAATTATACAAACCGTAAATCGTGAATATTGTTGAAGAAGCACATATTCAAATTGCGCGGGCTTTTACAATGTCAAGACTCATTTCACTTGGATCTGTTGCCTGCAATTCAACTTGAATTCCATCCAATTCCCGCTTAAACCTGTCCTTTGAACTTGCATACACCATCTTCATTCTAACCTTTGAGGTATCTGGTGACCTATTGAAAGATAAATTGAATTCGAGTATGGTGCCAACAAAACCCTATTGTCGTTAAGCTTCAAGTTTGTTGAACATTTTTTTTTCGAGTGCAACATGCACTAACGTAATATATATACGTTAAATTAGATAAAATAAGATACGAGAACATCTGTCCATTCAATCAAACGTAACGAGTACGTCTTAGGCCGCTTATTAAGCCCCTATTTGGCCACCATTCCTTATAACTCATTTTTTCTTGACCACAAATATTCTGGAACCTACAACTTTTATCAACTTTTTAAGCACACATTTATCAACTTTTATCGAAATTTATTAAAAATCTAACTTTTATCCAACCCAAACAGATGCTAAATGAGACGATTTAAGACTTACGGATAATTTGAGTATCTTACCACGCGATAAAGAAAATCTTGCTTTTCTGGACATTTTCGTCAGTGGTGAAGTCAAAGTCATAGACAGCATAACGACACTCATTAGCTGGCAAAGCGGCTGTGAAATCATCGTAAGTGTCGTCGGGATTGCCGAGTTTATCCACCACTACCTGCTGACCCTCAATACTGAAGATAATATAACGATGGTTTCTCTTTGCTTTTAATTCCAGAAATTTCAGCTTGCACTCATCTTGCACTGCCGTTCCAGATGCAGCATTCGCCTGCCCCCACAAAATATTAATAACAAGCCAAGAAATAAAAACTAAACAAAATGAAAGAAAGCTAACACGAAATAGGGCCACTCGATATTATAATCATCTTCGATCAACTCAACTAATAATATGATGTATCCTATTGTAGGATAATTAGTACAAGTCCGTCACTGTTCAAGCCGTATCTCTTGCACAAATAAGTTTTTTCTTGATAAATTGAAGATCGACTACATATATCATTATTCATACATTGCAAAGATAAAACAAAATAAATTAATTTGCATGAAATTAATAAACCCAAATCTTAAATTCTTCTAAATGAATTCAAATATGAATCCTTCATACAAGTTTCATCGATATGCAATTTCCACAAAGCAATTAGTTAGCAAGAACTTCATAATTATATTAACTATCCAACAATTTAGGATTGTCAAATGCAAATATTCACACTTTAGAAACCGAAATCTTGAATTATTTTAAATGAGTTTTGGATATGGATCATTCATAAAAATTACTATTATATGTAATTTTGCAAAGAAAATAATTTGTATGAAATTAATAAATACCCACAATATATAGTTGTCAGAATCAATTATTTACATATAATTAACCAAAGTCTTGACTTCTTTTAAATGAATTCAAATATGAATCATTCTTACAAATTTCAATCAACGTGTAACTCCACAATACAATTAATTTGCTTGAAATTAATAAATACCCAACATGATTTCGAAGAAAATAAATAAATACCCAACAATTTCATGATTTTCAAAAACTACGATTCTTTATGAAAAAATGCTAATAATTTCTATCAATATGAAATTCCATGAAATTAATAAATCCTCCAGAATTTAGAATTATCAAAAACAATCATTTACAAATAAATATTACATGCTTCTAGATGAATTTAAATATGAATTATTCATAGAAAGGTGGGGTAGGGTAGAATACCATTGTTGCTTCCAAATAGGGGTAGAACAAACTGCAAAATGATGAGAAATAAGGAGGAGAAAAATAGAGATACTATGGATCCTTGAAATAAAGAATATAAATGACAAATTGGGGTGTTTATAAAAGGGGAAAAATTGCGGGGAATGAGAGAAATTCGAGGGATAAAATAAGGGTTAAGAATTCTCTTAACCCTTTTTAGGTTGATAACTTCGATCGCTTAACCAACTCTTTTTTCTTTTCTAAAAAAAAAAAATAATAAAGTAATTTATATATATATATATATATATATATATATATATATAAAGGAATGATTGATGAAAAACTTTCGAATTTACCCTTATATTTTATCTATAGGCCCAATATTCACTCACCTGCTATCCATTTTTCCATAGGTAATTATATTAGCACCACAAAATTTAGTTGTNTTTTTTAAAAAAAAAAAAAAATAAAGTAATATATATATATATATATATATATATATATATATATATAAAGGAATGATTGATGAAAAACTTTCGAATTTACCCTTATATTTTAACTATAGGCCCAATATTCACTCACCTGCTATCCATTTTTCCATAGGTAATTATATTAGCACCACAAAATTTAGTTGTTACACCAAAATATTTTCAATAAATACATTACAACAAATTTCTAATTATACTCATAATTTAATTAAAATGAAACAATGAAAATACACTATTGTGGTGTACTCATCAATATAATAATCAAATTCGTTATCCAAATCATCCTCATCTTCATCGCATCAACTCCCT